>JBAPLJ010001616.1:0-149199 GCA_037832345.1 Rhizophora mangle
TTGCTAAATGAGAAAACTTAAGGTAAGAAAGCTTTTGTGAGCAGATAGGTTATTCACCCATTAGATATCCTACAAAATAAAAGAGTAGGAGTTATTACTCCAATATTAAGAAAAAACATTTTTGTACAAAAGAAAAAGGCCCCCGTAAGGTCTAAGAAGCAAAAAATAAAAGAAAAAGGAAAAAAAAAGCCTTAGTTAAAAAGATTATTGTTTGCTGTAAGTGTGAAAAATATGACACTTTACTTATAAGTGCAAAATAAAGCAAAAGCTTTAAGAATTAGCTATAAATGAAATTCTTAAAAGATTATTAATGCTTATTTTCTTATCAAAAAAAATTAAAAGTACTTAAAGAAGATATTTCTTCCTCAACTTTATATTTTGATGAAGAAAGTTGTAACGGTCAATGTAACCATTACAAAGCATTATGTAAACAAAATGACTTATTAGTTCTAACAAAAGAAGATAGTATAATTTTGGACCTTATTGGTAAAATTCTAGATCCTAGAGAAAAACATAAGCAATTACAAAATTTTTAAAAGAAAAACAAAAAGGAAAGAAAGGACATTTTTTAATATAAAACCCTAGATTTTAGTCATTACTTAAATCAAATAAAGTGTCATTCAAATACATAATTTTTTACTGTAATTATTACAATTTTAGTTAAAATGTTAATACAAATTCATTAAAAAGTAAAATAAATCCTATTTTATTAATAAAAAAAAACCAATTTGAGTGATTAATTTTTAATTCTAATTATTATTCAAATTTAATAACTTTTTATATAATTTAACTATTAGGTTACTTAATATTCATAAAAAAAGTAGAAAATGATATTTTTAAATACAAAATTTTAAATTTTATTAACTACATAAATTGATCTAAATAATATTAAAATTTAAAGTTTTTTATTAGAATTTATATAATTTTAGTAAAAAATTACTCTAAAATTAAAAAAAATAACCAATTTAATTCTTTTTTAAGTAATTTATGTAGTTTTAAGTAATAAATTTTACAACATTCATGAAAAAGTTAAAACAAAAAATTGAATACAAAATTTCAAATTTTAATAACTATTTAAATCAAACCAAATATTATTTAAATTTATAATTTTTTATTATCAATTTTGTAATTTTAATAAAATATTACTTAAAATTCACCAAAATGTAAAATATACCCTATTTAAATAAAAAATAGTCAATTTGAGTAATTATATTTTTTAATCTAACTATTATTCAAATTTAATCTCTTTACATAATTTATGTAATTTAAGTGTTTGGTAACTCAATATTCATGCAAAAATTAAAAACCACATTTTTGTATAAAAAATCCATATTTTAGTAACTATTCAAATTAATCATAATATCATTTAAATTTAAAGTCTTTTACTGTAATTTCTATCATTTCAGTGAAAGATTATTTCAAATTCATTAAAAAGTAAAATAGATTATATTTGAATAAAAAATAACTAATTTAAACAATTACATTTATATTCTAATTGTCATTCAAATTTAATTATTTTATATTATTTACACAATATAAAAAACAAGTTAGTCAACATTCATAAAAACTAAAAATTTTCAATTTTTAATATAAAATCCTAGATTTTAGTAGTTAGTTAAATCAAACCAAATGTTATTCAAATTTACAATTTTTATTGCAATTTTTATGATTTCTTTAACATGTTACTTTAAATTTATTAAAAAATAAAATTAAATAAAATTTAAGTAATTGCATTCTTTATTGTACCATTATTTAAATTTTAATTTTTTTTATATTATTTACGTAATTTAAATAATAAATTAATCAAAATTCATGAAAGTAAAAAATGACATTTTTGAATATAAAACTTCAAATTTTAGTATTTACTTAAATTAAAGCAAATGTTACTAAAAATTTATAATTTTTTATTATAATTTTTGTAATTTCAGTAATTGGTTACTTTAAATTCAATAAAATAAACTTTATTTGAATAAAAAAATTAACTGATTTAAGTAATTTTATTTTTTAATTGAATTGTTATTATAGTTAAAATTCCTTTTATATTATTTATATAATTTAACTAATAGTTTAGTCAATATTTATGAAATGTTAAAAATGATATTTTTGAATATAAAACCCAAATTTTAATAGTTACTTAAATCAAATCAAATGTCATTCAAATTTACAATTTTTTTTTGTAATTTCTAAAATTTTAGTAAAAGATTACTCTAAATTTATTAAAAAATAAAGTATATCATATTTGAATAAATAATGACCAATTTGAGTAATTTCTTTTTTAATCTAACTGATATTCAAATTAAATGTTTATTTATATAATTTTATGTAATTTAAGTATTAGGTTACTTAACATTCATGAAAAAGTAAAAAATGATGATGTTGAGTACAAAACTCAAGATTTTAGTAAATATATAAATCAATTCAAATATTATTGAAATTTAAAATTTTTTACTGTAATTTTTGCAATTTTAGTAAAAAGTTACTGTAAATTCACTAAAATATAAAATAGATTATATTTGAATAAAAAATAATTGATTAAACTAATTTTATTTTTTATTTTAATAATTATTCAAATTTAAATTTATTTTATTTTATTTTATTTATGTAATTTAAGTAATAAATTAGTCAATATTTAAAAAAAATTAAAAATGATATTTTTTAATAAAAAATTTTAAATTTTAGTAGTTATTTAAATCATATAAAATGTTATTTAAATTTATAATCTTTTAGTATAATTACTGTAATTTCAGTTAAAATGTTACTCTAAATTCATTAAAAAATAAAATATACCCTATTTAAGAAGAAAAAGCTATCAATTTGAGTAATTTATTTTCAATTCTAACCACTATTTAAATTTAATATCTTTCAATGTAGTTTACCCAAATTAACTATGAGGTTACACAACATTTATTAAAAAAAAATAAAAAGTGATGTTTTTAAATACAAATCCCTAATATTTTATTTACTATATAAATTAATTCAAATATTATTTTAATTTAAAATTTTTTATTATAATATCTACAATTTTAATAAAATATTATTTTATATTAATTAAAAATATTTTATTTACTATATAAATCAATTTAAATATTATTTTAATTTAAAATTTTTTATTGTAATATCCACAATTTTAGTAAAATATTATTTTATATTCACTAAAAAGTAAAATAAATCATATTTAATTATAAATTTTATAAATTTTCTTGTGAGAAAAAATAAAACAAAATTATTATTATTTATTATTTATTATTATATTATACATATAGATATATATGAATATATACACATCTAATATGCACACTATTTTTTAAATATAATTTACATAAATAATGTATTTAATTTACATAAGTATTATTTTATTTTATATCTATATATATATATAGTTTATATTAAATTTAGCTTTTTTATTTTTTTATATATAAAATAATCAATTTTTATTTTAAATATTTATGATATTTTAAAAATTATACACACATATTCTCACATATATTTTTGTATACATATTTTGTAAATAATTTAAATGCATATAATATGTTTAATATATTTGTAAATTTTTCATACAAATTAATATATAAAAAATACATATTAAATAATAATTTTTGTCTATTATAAATTAACAAATCAACATATAACCAAAGTTTAATAATAAAATAAAAATTAGTATAAAAATAAAAAATTATATTCTTTTTATTTAAACTAATATATAAATAATAAATAATAAATAATAAATTTTTTTTTACCTATTAAACTATATTATAAATAAAAGATTAAATTTTTTTGAATTAAATGGTTAATTTATAATTGAAATATAGTGATAGAGGGAAAATGAGTATAAATATAAAAAATGTATACTTTTAAAGTATATTAATAAACTCTTAGATAATAACTTATCAACTTTTAGATTGACCTAAAGCCCACCCAAAAGCAAATTGAATGTAACATGATTGAAAAGTAATTCGACTTGGAATAATTCCACTTAATGACTTATGTCCACACATTTATTAACGATGCTTATTTATATATATCTTTCTTCATAAGTAATGGTAGGACTCACCAATTTGTTAGGGAGGATTATGTTTGGTTACCGCAAAGTTGGTTGTGCTACTACATTAAATTTACAAAAGAGAAACTCTATGTTACCTAGTAAGAGTCACCAACCACTCATACAATTATATAAGATCAAATATATATTTAATTCCATCAAGTACTTTGATAAAGACTCAAACTCATGACTTTTGCATAGGATGATTGATCCTTTTATTACTTGAAACCTACAAATGGTAAAAACTACATTGATAAAAGACACAAACTAAAGACTTATGTGAATAGCAATAAAAATAGAAAATTAAAAACACAAAGAATTTTGGTAGAAAACCCAAAATTAGGAAAGAACTATGGATAAAGAATAGTCTAGAGAATGAAAGAAAAAAAAATCTCGAAAAAAGAAAATGGTTGGGAATTTAGTTAAAGGAAGAATAGGAGCATAAGTAAGAGGAACCAAGAACATGAATGGAGAACCTTTGTTTTGCTTTCTAACAGGTGACCCTTTTTAACAAAATTCAAATACAAACATTAATTCTAAACAGTAATACATCAATCAACAAAAGATTATGAAGCAGAAACATATGTGTAATACGACACTCCTTGAGCCCATTCTTATGGGCCATTTTCTTGTTAGTACATTTTTTTTCATTTTCATTTTTCTTCTCTCTCTCTCTCTCTCTCTTTTTTCTAACATTATAATATAATTTAGTTCTTTGCTTTCTTAGGGCTTCATTGACATGTTTAGTTGTCTGATTTAATGACATTTCTTTCAATTGTAAACTTTGTAAGAGATGGTGAAGTTTGTAATTATGATTATAAAAAATTTCTATGACAAAAATTGTGGGTGCTATGGCAAAAATCATGGGTGATGCTTGCATTACAGATGTTGGCGTGTTTCATTATTTAATTATAACTTATGCCCACTTTATTAATAATATTAATTGTGTATATATCCAATTAGTATGAAAATTTAGATAGACAATATAATGCCCAATTTCAATTCATGATATCAATTAATGACACTTTATTTTATTTTATATTAAGTACTTTTATCATATTTTATTTTTATACATTTAATTAATTATAGATGCATTTATCTAACTAATAGTAGTTTAGCCATTTATATCAAATATGTTATTATGTTGGCTTTATTGTATTCAGCATCTATCCAGCCTAGTTGTTGCCAATCCTATAAGCAAGAGTAGATGGTGAAGATGATAGGACAAATAATTTAATATTTTGAGATTTTTGTAATTGGATGACTAAGATTTGGAATGATTGTGCATTAAACATAACATATGGCTTGACTAATATTAATTTCAATCATATTTCCAATTCAAACTTTTTTTACCAAGACAAAATGGTCCTAATGATGTACTAGAGTCAATGACAATTCAAGATGCCTATAGAATTATGTAGATCTTAGGTAATTCCTAGCTTTGTTCATGTATGCACAAAGAATATGCTTATTTTTCTTCAAGTAATTTTGAGCTCAAACATTTTTTAAAAGTTTTTTCTTTTCCTTTTTTATTGAAGGGTATAAGATTTATGGAAAAATTGGACAAAGAGAGAAAATATACTTATGTTGGGTAACCTAAAAAAAAAGGATAATATTTTTGTTTTTATCTAATTTATTTTTTTTAAAAAAATTAAATACTAAATAATAAACAAAATGGTTTAGATACATTGGAAGTTTTGGTTTCATGCTCTTACAAAGGTAGTTAGCTCAAATTTCCATAATAGAATAACTTCTTTAGAAAAAAATTTTAGATACAAGCATTATTCTTAAAGCAAAATTTAAAATACAATACAATCCAATTTTCTCTTAAGCCATTTGTGGCAGCATCGTGAATGACTCATAAAAATGAAAGTAAGTCATAGAATAGTTGTAAACATACTTCTTAACCATTTTGCATTATCACTTGGTCTCTATGTCACATAGATCTATTCTGCTAGACATGATTGCTAAGGAAAAGCAACACTATTTGTAAAATACAAGATGGAGAAATATCATCCTCTAAGAAATTGTCTATAAGATCATCTTAATAAGAAAAGCAAATGTATTAAAAGGGGAAAAATAATAAAAACACATTTTATTTTCTCATAATTAGTTGCCACTACATTTTTGCCATGTAAGATACAGGTCAAAAGATCTACCAAGTCCCTCACTTAATCTTTCAAACTAACTTCCTACATGCAAGACATAAAAACAAAGGTAAACATTTTGCAGAGCTGCAAACTTTGAAGTCTAGTAGAATGAATGCTGTAAAATCAACCAAAAAGTTCCCATGTCTATATTCACAGGAAGAAAAGATGAAAGAGATGAATAACTCATAACTAAATTGAGACTATCACAAAGAAACAAAAACAACAAAGGATGTATCTTGAGTCAAATTTCCCTTCTAATTTCTACTGTAACATTTCCAATAGTCAAAAAGGAAATTAACAAATGCTTGAAATTCACTCCATAGCCTTGTTCTTTTTTTGGACTTATGCCTAAATTCTTGTATAGATATGACAAGACCCTTAGTCTAGATGTTAACTTCAATCTCTTTCATTTGTGTAATTAGCCATGCATCTACATGGCAAGAAATACCAAACATAACTTTCAAATGGCCATATGGTTCATAAATCATAAACACTAACTCAATGGGGGCAAAGAACCCAAAAGAGACAAAGGAAACTAACTTAGCAGAAGATTATGGAGTGGACTAATGTTTTTATACTAAAACATAAGAATACAATCTATACAACAATAAGATGTAACAAATTCATCAAAATTTCTAGCTCGAGTGATGATAGTTGCCAGAAGACATAACAAACAAAACTTATATTTGTTGGCTGTAAGTAAGAATGATATAGAAGAGTGGATCCTCTTGCTCAATATCAATATAGTACTATAACTATTTCAAATTCAAGCACACAAATACACTATTATCACAATGTCAGAGTTAAACTCCATACCTGCTTATATGCTCTTCATATAAAATGTCCATATCTTTGAAATTGATTAGACAACCAAAAAATTTTTGATAGTTCCCTTGAATTCTCCCCCTATGCTAGCCTAAAGAAAGTAGCAAATACCAATTTTAGCAAGTTAGGGCTTAAACAAAAAGGTACTATAAGTTTAATCAATTAACAAAAATTCTCCAAAATTCAACCCCAAATCCCTCCTCTTCGTTTCACCCTATTAACACAAATTCCATTACAATAATTCCATCCTTTTTAACTTAGCAATCACAAGAATTATGCTAAAAATAACACCAATTTACACACAAGAAAGCATATTCTCAAAATACTTGTAGGCATGGGCATTGTGTCCATAACATTTACCTCAATTGCAATTGCTAATCATTCACGCATGCTTATCATTCCAATCAAAAACATGAATTTTTTATCTAGACTGATTTTCATACACCCTTAATAAAAAAGTAAATTCATATTTTGACAGCCTAAAAAAAGCCTAAACCAAAACTAAGGCACTTAGAGTAGCTACTATGATTGCTCAACTAATGACAATATGGTCAAAAAAAATTAGTGAAAAGAATTGTAATTAGAAATCACATTCTAATAATAACTAAATAAATTAATCAATAAAATAGCAAATCAAGTAGCACATTTGAAAAAGGATACACCAAGTAAAAGCTATGAGCAAGCCAATACAACCATAAACATTTAGGCTTATGGTATAGTGAGAGTCAAACTGAAACATTACAACCACCTACAACACTTTATCTTTGGATAGTCAAAATTCAATTCCCACGTAGTGAAGCATCCAAAAAATGAAAGATTTTAAAAAGAAAGAGACATAAAAATTCGTGGGAGAGTTTACTCAAAATAGGAGCATAAATGAGAGAAACTAGGAACTTAAATGGAGAACCTTTGTTTTGCATCCTAACTAGTGCCTCTCTTTAACAAAATTCAAACACAGACATTAATTCTTATCAACAATCCATCAATCAATAAAGATTCCAAAATAGAAACATGCATGTAATTCAACACAGACCCATAATAGATATTTGACAAAAATTCATTGATTGGAGGCATAATGATCAAACAATAAGGCCATAACTGGATATCGATTTGGAAAGCGCTTATTCTTTGTCCAAATCTAAAGGGTCAATTTGTCATTTGAGTTGGATTTTGACTTTTGGTAGAACAATGTGGTATGAAATTATTACAATTAATCTAAATAGAAAGCCAACCAATTTAAAGTATACCTAATTATAATTTTAATTGTTATCTTATTTTTTTCAAAATTAAAATTAATAGAGAATTGATTAGTACATGTATTTGATGGGACCATTTTTTTTGTTGAGAAAATCAAACTATAAAAAATATTAGTTTATTTAATTTTCCTCTAATTTTGAAAATAATAACATTTTCTTTTATTATCATAAGTTTGTTAGTTATTCAATCCATTTGTTAATTGTTTATATTCTCTATATCTTTTAATGATTTGATTTCAAAATTAGTTAATATATTTAAATTTTTATGGTGATTATGATAGATGCTTAATGATAGGAATTCAACTACAAACTATCAACCCCATAAGGAGAACAAACAAAAAGAAAACATTGGTATAAAATATAAGGTATAATTATACTTTGTATATGAGATTATTAGAAGTTATAAAAATAATATATACTAACATTATCAGTCAACTTGGACAAAATTCATAAAATGATACGCTTTTATGAAATATAACATTAGAAACCTCATCTTCACCATGCAACTCTAGTATCCCTCTCTTCCTCTCATCAAAAAATTTTATTTTTAAAATGTTGGCATTGTAGATGTTGAAGTGTCTAATTGTTTAACTAGAACTTATATGCACCTTAAAAAATATTAATTATGTATAAATATGGTTATTATGAAAGTTTAGATTGATGAAATAATGCCTAATTTCACATTATGTTGATGATGGTAATTAAACTAACTCATAATTTCTTAAAAATACATAGCAAACAAAGCTTTTATTAGATGACGTTATGTAAGAAAAATATACAAAAGTGGATCCTCAAGCACAATACCAACCTAGTACTTGAAAATGTTGAATTTTAGATACACAAATACATTATTATCTCAACATCAAACTCTCTCCCTACTTATGTGTTTTTTGTGTAAAATGTCCACATTGTTGAAGTTAATTAGACAACCAAGGTTTCTTAATGGCTCGAGCATTTGCTTTCTTTCTTCTTGCTCATCCAACATCTCCAAGACATTGTGAGAAACAATGATAATGGTAGCACCCAAAATAATAGCAATACTTCCAGTACTATTATTGTAAATGAAATGAATTCCAAGATCGTTGAAAATAATTTTAGGGATTAATCATCTTTGCAATGATGATAAGGTTTAAGATAGACAAATTGATAGTGTAGCAAGCATAAAAATGCAAAGAATAGCCATCCAATCAGCTAAGTCTAAAGTGGAAGTGTGTGTTGCCAACAAAAGAAAAGAATCATATGTTAGAATGAGTGCAAAGGGAAAAAATGAGGGTTTCTCCTCTACCTAAAGTTTTAACACATAAACAAGGTAAGAGATTAAAAGAGATAGAATCAACTTAAACAAAGTTTTGAAATCAAAGCCATGATTACCTTTCCTTTTTGGTTTAACCATTGGTGGAACTAGTTTGGTCCAACATTTGAAATCCTTTCAGACTAAATTCAGGAAGGTTTCAATATCTTTCAATCAAAATTCTAGCCTTGAATTACTGAAGCTTCTTTTCCTCAATTATTACAATCTTGTTATAATTTCAAGCTACCTTGGATTTGTGCATGAGAACTCTAGATTAGGGACGATCCTTTCATAAGGCCTCCAATTCTTGGCCAAATCTATAAGGTCAAGTTTTGGCAATGATTTTCTGCTACTTAACAATAGAAAATTCACATGCATGGTGTCTTGCAATTGTTCTACAAATTCCTAGCAGTCCAACACCATTGAAGCAAGCACCTCTCAATTCCTCTAGTAAAAGACACATACAAGTGCCTTCCTCACTGGAGCCAAAACCAAGCAAGAATATTTGACTGTATTAACATATATTCTCCAACAAGTTTAGTAAGCCATGGATAAAGCTAAGTCTAGCTCATCATCATCATATGATCCTTTTTAGAATCATGATCCAAATGAAGACATTTTTTGCCTTATCCACATTAAGCATAAAGATAAAGGCAAAAAATAAAGGTGAAATGCTTTTACCAAGGGTAGAAGAGCAAAAGTAGAAGGAATCTTTACTTTTACCTAAAGTTAATGTAAAAAGCTACTACTTTTTTGAAAAGTAAAAAGATATACTCTTTGAAAAGCAAAAGCATTTGCTTTTCATTAAAAGTAACTTTATCTTCAAGCTCTAAGCATCCAAGGCCCAAGTATGTATAAAAGGCCTCAATTATCAAGCATTAGGCAAGCTATTATTTTCTTAAAAAGAAAAAAGAAGCTTTTAAAAAAACTTATCCTTCAGGACAAAGTTCTACAACCTTAAAAAACATTTTAGGAGGAAGTCCTTGTAGAATAGAATCCTATCCTTAGTAAAAATTTTCCTATCTTGTAATCCAATAGCCCTTTTCTAAGTGTTCTCTTACTTTACTCTTTTCAACTTGTAAAGGGACTATTGAAAAGGAAATCCTTAAGCTATCCTTCAAATGTTTATGTATCTTTGATGCATGTAAATGAATTTTAATATATATCTTTAATGCATGTACCAAGATTTCATTTGAATGTTTTCAAATGCATATTCAATACATCAGCTAGAAACTAGTACCAACTCAAGGGACTTATGTCCGAGTAACTTCTGGTATAACAATGTCATGTACTGAATAAATTTATCCTTCATATGCATCATCATGCATTCTTATACAGTGTCTCTATCCCATAAGTTCCTTACCCTAATTGGTATCAAAGCCTAATCCTACGTCATTTTTGTGATAATGGATAGGTATAGTATTATTGGTCTTCATGTTATAGTGGCCTATTTTAGCTTATTTAGTTGTCAAGGGGAGAAATCAAGCATGTACTTGGTGTAAGGGGAGGAAACCGAATGAGTGTGGTCTTGGTAGTAAGTCTTAAGGGTAAGGTAATAAGACTGTTGGTCAGCACTAAGATGTAGGTGAAATCCCTATAAAGCTCCATTGTAAGAGATTCTTGGTAGCAACTTAGCTAAGAAAGGCATAGCCCTATACCAAGGTACCATGTTTACTATGTCTATACCTTCATCCTTAAGTCATGTGTACCCCTCTGAGTCCATTGCTAGGAACAACATATCCATACAAATATCTTTATCTAAGCCACAAACTATTGAAGTATAGCGTGGTAGAGTACGTACTAGGATAAATTTTAAGGTAAGTCTCTTTAATGTCATTCATTTGCATTTTATTTTTCTTAGATTAGTTGCATTAGATAGTACCCCATAAATTATCACTGAGTTAAATCACTTCCATAATATAGATGAATTAGAATTTTTAGAAAGCTAGTTCTTAGATCAAGTCCACCTTTTATAATTCAAACCTCTACTTTAAATAATTTTAGGAATCTTAGGCTTATTTAGACACATCTTCACATTTTGAGTTAGCACAACATCACAGAAAAAGCATATTTAGAATAGACTTTAGGAACAGTTTGATTAGTAGGGTGGAAAACATAAAAGTAGATAATTTGTTTAGTAGCATTAGAAAGTTATTTTGGTAAGAGATGATAACAATCTTACTTGTAAATGATGCATGTCAAAAAATTAGTATCTAGGTAGGACAAATGCAGAAGTGTTGTAGAACATATTAAATATTGTAAGTATAGGATAGATAATTTGTATTATAGGCACACTTCTTAAATACATATAAGTGAAATATCTATTATAAATTTGTCCAAAGGCTATATATCCACATTATCCATCATAAACCCATACTTCAAACCTCTAAAATATGTTCATAGATAGTCCATTCCAAAAATCTAAAAACAACCCAAATAGCTCTTTAAGTCTAAAATCCAAATTCCATGCACTTCCAAAATAACCTACTTCACATGTAAACAAATTGGACACTTAGGCCATTATTGTAAAATTATACATAAAGTCCAAGCCCTATTGCCCAAACTAGTCTACAAACAAGTCCATAACCTATTCATTGACTCTTTTAATTCTAAACCCAATTCTTTATCTCTTAATCCAACCATCACTAACCCAATAAGTAGCTCCTAGCATCAATCCAAATGCAAGATCAATTTTCCATATCCTTGAAACTCCCATAACATCTCACAAGACTTGTACAAAGTTTTATCCATGTAGTTTTGAAATTAGGATTATCTTTCTCCAACCATATTATTTAGTAGTATATCTTTGTTCTCATTATTTTTATCTATTTTAGATGGCAAGTTCTAATAAACACCAATACATCCAAACCTACCAAAGATATGAAGGTATTAGTCTACCTAAATATTATATTGAACCCTCTAAGTTCAAGATCACTAGACTATACCAAAAACAATTGATAGGACCAGAACTTTAATGCATCTTAGACAATCTTTAAAATTGTGTAGTTAGTAAGAAAGATTCTATACTAGTTCTTAATAGTCTTGTCATTATTTTTTCTGCTCATATTAGACAACTTAGGGAGTTTGCATTCGTTTAGCATAAGCATAGTTAATGTTTTTTATTTTAAAAATGCACAAAGTCCTTGTTCACCTCATCTAAAAAAATGTTCTGATTATGAAGCCATCATCACTCATTTCTAACAACTCAACCTCTAAAAACAACAACTTGAGAATGACCACTTCTCTTTACTACAACAACATCAAAACCTTGAAAAAACTCACTAATCATTATTGCAATAGTTTCAAACTCTCAGTACTAAAATTTTAATTCTTAGAGAAACCTTGCTCAAAGTAAACTTTATGGCACCAATTCTTTTACCTTTTCCAACCAAAATAGATATCAATACTTAAACATCTTTTCCACAATTTAAAATAAATGTTAGTACTCTTCATACTTAGAAAAATATCAACCTCCTTCAACATACAATAGACATGCCAGTACTCAAACACCTTCTCCATCCTTAAAATCATATCAGCCTCCTTTAAAATACAAAAAGAATACCAGTACCCAAACCTTTCCTAGATCTTTAGATCAATATCAACCTCCTCAACAGTTTTGCCATTATTCTCCTTAGAGAAAATTTCCTTTTACCCTTCTTTGTCTTACACTTTCCCAATCTAAAAAATAAAAGGCAATTGCTTATTTTCCAAAGACCTCTCAAACACCTCACAAAATTAGTTAAGATAGGATTTTTTGAAACATTATTAGAAATTGTTGAAGAAGCTCAACAACACACAGTCTAAGAGCCCAACGGGCTGCATCACTATTGGAAATAGACATGGAAATATGACACAATGTTAAGTTACAAAGAATGTTGTCTAGTTCCTCCAAATTGCCAACAACAGCTTAATTTTAGCATTTTGTGATTAGTAGTTCCTGATCTTTAGTAGTGTCCTCTTAATTACAAAAGGTATCATGACTATGGACTTCCTAAAAGACTCCAAATTCATGGAAGAGATCCTCTTCAAACTTTTCAGTTCAATCAATTTGGTAGAATTTTTCAAGAAACTCTCACAAAGTAGTTGAGAAACTTCTACCGAGGCAACTACTCTAGTGACATTACTAACATCATTGTAAATATCATTAGTTCTCCTCCATAACAAATTTCCTTTTCAAAATTTTAACTAGTTGTCCATTACCTCTACATTCAATAAAGAAAGGGATTAGGCATTCTAGGAGAAATTCCTTGGCCTTGTTAATGGAAAGCATTAGTGGCTTAAGTCAATAATTGGTGGGCTTACATTTAAGAAAACAACTAGAATTGGTCCTCTTACTATACTCATTACTATGAAATAAGAAAGACCACTTACTAATGATTCTTTTGCAAAAATGTTTACATTGACCTAGATTGAGCATTGTTACTCTACAACATAAAAAAGTCATACCTCCTTGACTTCTATGCTTTAGAATTAAAACTAACAAAATATCTGATGGATGATCCATATTATTGCATGAAAGTCAAAGAAGCCTTCAGCATCGATAACCACCAAGAAGGATAACCTCTAAGAAGGAATTTAATGTTTAAAAAATAAAAAAAACTTCTCAAAATTTTCCTCAAAATTTTCTAGTGTTCCATTGTGAACCAAGTTTCATGACTAGTCCATTGCATTGTTCATCTTGATCTTACATCTTACTCAATTCCTTGTTGCATCAGAGTTAACAGTCCATAAGAGTCATCATTTCATTGTATCAGTCACCATAATAGAGTTAGTACAACATACTACCTACAGAAAGGAATCATCCAATTCCAAGACCAATCCACCACACCGTTAAAGTCCTATTAGTCATCCAAGCATCCACTTATGTTTATAAGTCCTTGCTGTGTCTGTTAATACATTCTTTGAATGTCAATGAGTCCATTATGTATCTAAGTAGTAGTTCATTTAGCCACTAAGCCTAAATTCATTCAATTTTCATATTGTTTGATTAGCCATCTCTATTGAGTGCATCAAGTGTTTAGTTCACTAAAATTAGTCCAATGAACTTATCTAACGGTCATAAAATTAATCCACTACAAAGTTAGGTCAAGAGTCAATTGGTCAACAAGCTCCTTTGGACTTTATGTGAGTCCTAATAATCCTTTCTAAAGGATTCTAGACCTCAACCAAATCCAATACTCCAAGCCTAGAAAATAGTCTTTTGCTACTCAACAATAGTGAATTATTATCTAGAACTCAAGACTTTTGCTAATCAATGGAAGGAATTTTGCCAACAAAAAGTTTTTATTATTTGGCAACAAGAACTCACAAGCAAGGTGTCTTAAGTGTATTTCTAAACATCCATAGTAGTCCACCACCAAGCAACCCAAACTCATTGTGTGTCCTTTTGACTGTGAGTTGGTCACAATAAAGATTTTTGGAGACCTTGCCAAATATTCTCTAGAATGCTCTCCGAAGCTCTTGGTCAAGGTCAAGAATGAATTGTTAAATTCTCCTTAGAATCATAATCTTGACCCATCCATATCAAACATCAAATTTCAAGCATTGAGCATGTGAAGGACCTTTGATAACATTGCTAAAGATTCTCCGCAATTATCAATCAAGTTGTGGATGAAGCCAAGGAAATTGTCATGAGCCTTGATTCTTTTGGTCCAATCCACATCAAGCATAAAGATGAAGGCAAAAAGCAAAGGTGAAATGTTTTTATCGAGGGTAAAAGGACAAAAGTAGAAGGAATCTCTACTTTTACCCAAAGTTAAAGTAAAAAGCATAAGCTTTTCTAAAAGGTAAAACAATCTACTTTTCACTAAAGCAAAAGTATTTTTTTTTTCACTAAAAGTAACTTTTTCTTTAAGCTCCAAGCATTTGAGGCCCAACCATCTAGAAAAGGCCTCACTTATCAAGCATTAGGCAAGCATTTGAAAAAAGAAAAAGCTTTTTTCAACCAAAAAAAAAAAAGGAAAAAGCTTTTAAAAAGAAGAAGCATTTTTTTTTAAACAAAAAAGAAGCTTTTAGAAAAAATTTTCCTTTGGGAATAAGTTCTACAAACTTTAGAAAAAGTTTTAGGAGAAAGTCCTCCTAGAACAAAATCCTATCCTTTGTATATATTTTCCTATTTTGTAATCTAGTAGCTCTTTTATAAGTGTTCTCTTATGCTTTTCAACTTATAAAGGGATTCCCAAATGGGAAATCCTTAAGCTATCCTTCAAATGTCTATGTATCTTTAATGCATGCAAATGAATTTCAATATTTATATGTAATGCATGTACCAAGATTTCATTTGAATGTTTTCATATGCATATTTAGTATGTCGACTGGAAACTAGTACTAGCTCAAGAGACTTATGTTTAAGCGACCTCTGGTATAACAAGGTCATGCATTGGATAAATTTATCCTTCATATGCATCATCATGTATTCTTATATAGAGTATATATCATGTAAGATCCTTGCCCTAAGAAGTAACAAGGTTTTTGGGCCATTCCATAACAAGATATCCTTTTAAGCAAATTGGTATTAAAGCTATGTTGCCACCACTGTGACATAGGTTTGAGTCCCTATAAATCTTAATTCCAAGAGGGCTGAAGGGTAATGGCTACACTTTAGTAAAGCATGGTGGACTAATAAGGTCATAAATAACGAGGTACACACACATATTTTTGTATACACATTTTGTAAATAATATAAATATATATAATATGTATAATATATTTGAAAAATTTTCATACAAATTAATATATAAAAAACACATATTAAATAATAATTTTTTGTCTATTATAATTTAGTATGTCAACATACAACCAAAACTTAATAATAAGTTAAAAATTAGTACAAAAAATAAAAAATTATACACTCTTGATAATGACCAAGTTTTGCATAATGTTTTGCTTTATACTTATTATCTTATTCATGTTTGATAGTCTAGATGATGTAATTTGACTAGTTTCTCACGTAGTTGTCCATATGTTTAATTATCAGAAAAGTCTAGTTAAAGTCAGTTTTTGTGCAATTTACTTACTTTGGCTATTTCTTAGGTTGCAGGAGGTTTCTTTTAACGGAACCAATTTCTATAAATAGCTAAGAGGCTGAGCTACAACTTCCATGAAGAAACCATGTTCAAATTGCAAACCAATTGGATAAGGAAAAATGTTGAATTTTGATTGTGATAGGGGCTCTAGACAGAGCAGATAGTCGTGCACTATCTAGTTTTTTGGCCACATCTCATAAACGGGAAGGAGTTTAGAAATTTGAGTCATTGGAAAGCTAATCAAAGAGTGACAACTCTTATTAAGACAATATAAGAAGATAAGGCCATCTCAATGGAGTTATGCATGGGTGAAGTTCAGCAAGCCTCCATGGAGCAGGAAACTGGGCTGATTTGTATGTTTTGGGCCACGATACTCCACCATCCAAATTATTGTCCAAGTTAAGGCCTAATCCATTCTAGAAGGTGGGAAGAGTTTCAAGGCAAGCAAGAATTAGTCAAAGGAGCATTAAGTGTAAGGAAGATGAAGAGGCAAGCATGGATTGCATTGGGAAGGAGAGAATAACCTCATGACATGCTACAACCTTGGGATCATGAATGGCCAAAGTAGCATTAATTGCAAGGAAGATGAAGAGGTGGTGAATGGACATAGAAAAAGGATGGTCACAAACTGAAAAAGAGGAGAGAGGACAAACAAAAATAGTCTCATTCTTCTCACTTTGTATTTCTCTTTTCCTTCATTACATGACTGTGTAAATCATTTTAACTCTGGGGTTCTTGAACTCATGTACCTAGAAATCATGTTTTATTATTGAATGAATGCATTCTGGTTTTCTCATTCTAGCCTCATTCTAATTTGGTCACTTATGGGGTTCCTTAGGTGATAATATTGATTGGTTTTGGGTGAGTTAAGGATTGTCTTAAGAGCTACCGATTAGTAACTTGAGTCACACTTAGGATGAGATGAAGGGGCAGATTCTACTTAGGTTAGTGAACTTTGGTATTTAGGCTAGTTAGATTGTACAATAATTGCGCGATAGTGGGTATTTTATGAGTCCTAGTTAGTCGAATCTAGGTGATCGTCTAGAGATTTTAGGCAATGCAGTGTCATCTAGTGTGAGATCTTAGCTAGGACTAAGGCTAACCAACCAAACATATATTCTTATGTCCTTAGGAATTGAGGATAGGTCATCAAGATTCAAGAATTATTGGAGCTAGTCTCATATCGTATAGTCTAAAAAATGCATTGGTTCATTGGGAGACAACTAGGGTCATGCCACTAACTACAAGCCTTCAGGTTGCCTTAATAATTAATTTGACTGATGCGATATTCAAATTTATCAACTCTTTATTTAAACTAATATATAATAAATAAATAATAAATAGTGAATTTTTTTTATCTATTACACCATATAATCTTCATGTAAAATATCCATATCTTTGAAATTGATTAGACAACTAAAAAATTTTTTATAGTTCCCTTAAATTCTCTCTTTATATGCCTAAATAAAGTAGCAAGTACCAGTTTTAACAAGTTAAGGTTTAAACAAAAAGGCACGACAAGTTTAATTAGTTAATAGGAATTCTCCAAAATTCAACCTTAAATCTCTCATCTTCATTTTACCCTACTAATGCAAGTTCCTTTACAATAATTCCATCCATCTTGTCTAACTTAGCAATCACAAGAATTATGCTAAAAAAACACCATTTTGCACATAAGAAAGCATATTCTCAAACTTCTTGTTGACATGGGCATTATGTCTATAACATTTACTCCAATTGCAACTATTAACCATTCACCCATGCTTATCCTTCCAATTGAAAACATGAATTTATGATATGGATGGATTTTCATACATCCCTAACAAAAATGCAAATTAATACTTTAATAGCCTAAGAAAAGTCTAAACCAAAACTAAGGCAGCTACAATAGTTGATATAATTGCTAAACCATTAACAATATGGTCAAAAATTTAGTGAAAAGAATTAGAATCAAAAATTACATTCTAATAATATCTAAAAAAATCAATCAACAAAATAGCAAAACAAGTAGTAAGTTTGAAAAGGGATACACCAAGTAAAAGCCATAAGCAAATGCGACAGTCAATACAACCATAAACATTTCGGCTTATGGCACGATAAAAGTAGAATTGAAACATTACAACCACCAATAAAGCTTTATCATTGGATAGTTAAAATTTAATTCTCATGCAATGAATCATCTAAAAAAAGAAAGATAAAAATATAAAAAGAAAATCATAAAAATTTGTGGGAGAGTTCACTTAGAGGAAGAATAAGAGCATAAATGAGGGGAACTAAACTTTGATAGGAGACCTTTGTTTTGCATCCTAACTATCACCTCTCATTAACAAAATTCAAATATAGACATTAATTCTAATTAATAATATATCAATTAACAAAGATTCCAAAATAGAAACATACGTGCAAGATGACATGGATCGATAATAGATATTTGACAAAAACCCACCAATTAGAGGCATAATGATTAGACAATGATGTAATAACTAGATGTCAATTTGGAAGGTGCTTGTTCTTTGTCTAAATCTAAGGGGTCAGTTTGCCATTCAAGTTAGATTTTGATTTTTAATAGAACAATGCAGGATAGAATTATTACAGTTAATTTAAATAAAAAGCCAATTAATTTAAAGTATACCTAATTTTAATTTTAATATTTATTTTATTTCTTAAAAAATAAAATTAATGGAAAATGTGATTAGTATATGTGTTTGTTGGGGCCATTCCTTTTGTTGGAAAATTCAAACTATTAAAAATATTAGGTTATTTAATTTTCCTCCAAATTTAAAAACAATAATATATATTTTTTTTATTATCATAAGTTTGCTTGTTATTCAACCCACTTATTAATTGTTTGTATTTTATGTATCTTTCAATGATTTGATTTCAATATTAGTTAATATATTTAAATTTTGATAGTGATTATGATAGTGATTATGATAGATGCTTGATGATAAAAATTCAACTATAGGCTATCAACCCTAGAAGGAGAACAAACAAAAAGAAAACTCTAGTATAAAATTTAAGGCATAATTATACTGTGTATATGAGATTATTAGAAATTATAAAAGTAGACTAACATTATCAGTCAACTTGGACAAAAATTATAAAATGATACTTTGGCATGTAATATAACATTAGAAACTTTGTCTTCACCATGCAACCCTAGTATCTCTCTCTTCCTCTCATCATAAACTTGATTTTCAAAATGTTGGTATTGCATATGTTAAAGTGTTTAGTTCTTTAACTAGAATTTATACTCACCTTAAAAATATTAATTTTGTATAAATATGGTTATTATGAAAGTTTAGATAGACAACATAATACCTAATTTCACATTATGTTGATGACAATGATTAAACTAGCTCATAATTTTCGAAAAAAAAAAAAAGCAAACAAAGCTTTTATTTAATAACATTGCATAACAACAATATACAAGAGTAGATCCTCAAGCTTAGTATGAACCCAGTACTTGAAAATGTTGAATTTCAAATACATAAATACATTATTATCTCAATATCAGACTCCTTCCCTTATATATGCTCTTCATGCAAAATGTCCATAATGTTGAAGTTGATTAAACACCAAGGTTTCTTAATAGCTCTAGCTTTTTCCTTCTTTCTTCATACTCATCCAACACATCTAAGACATTGAGAGAAACAATGATAATGGTAGCACCTAAAACAATAGCAAATACTTACAATACACCATTGTTGTAAATGAAATGAATTTCCAGATCAATGAAAATAATTTTAGCAATGAAATGTCTTAGAGGTAATGACAGGGTTTGAGATAGACAAATTGATAGTGCTACAAATGTGAAAAAGTAAGAACAACCTTCCAATCAATTGAATTTGAAATGGAAGGATGTGTTGCCAACATGGAAAGAGAATTATGTGTTGGAGTGACTACAAAAGGAAAAAGTAAGGGTTTCTCCACTACTTAAAGTTTCAACAACATAAACAAGGTTTTGATGGTTAAAGTCAACCAAAATGGTTGTAGCTTGAACTTGATAGAAGTCAAGAAAAAATTAAAAATAAGTAAGATGGTACATGTAATCCCTATGATTTGCTAATTCCAAGGAAATTGGAGGTAAAGGAAGAAGTTTTGAAAAAATTGGAAATTTGTAATAACAATAAAGTTGTTCATGTAAAAATAATAGTTGCTATGGTGGCTATTATTCTCCTCCACCTCAGAATCAACTGGGTTGAACAATTGAATCCATTACATGGTGGAAGAGAAAAAGTTTCATTAGTATGAGAGAGAGAGCTTATGAAAAATCAAAAAGAGAGAAGGGTTGCTACCTATGCATAATCACCAAAATTAGTATGTTATATCAAAACCATTGTATTTGTTATGTTAAATTAGTTGTTGCATTTATTTATAATCACAAAAATTGATTTGTTTATAGTATGAAATATGGAATTGTTGTGTCCAAAAAACTTAAAGGAGCATTGCACGTGAAATTTTTTGTTATGCCAACTAATGGGGCTACATAGTTTAGAATGTTAGAATATAAGAAGGTAACTTATTAGTTTACAATATTATAAATGTACTTGACTCATATATTTAATAGTTTGGTTACCTTTGTCTCTCAATTAGTCTCAAATCATGATGATGATAATAGTTTAAAAATTATGATGTTACTTTTTTTAATCAAATTTAGATATTTTGATCAATAATAAATTTTGTTTCATTTAAATATGTGCATTATGTTTATTGTTTGAATACCACAGGTTTGACTTGGCCACTGTAAGAGCATACTTTACTACTTGGTGGGCAAATTGAACACATTTCTTTTAGTTGTAAACTTTGTAAGAAATTTGTAATTATCATTGCAATATTGTATGATATTGGTTATTATTCTTGCTTGAGCTTGAAAAGTAAATCATTTTGCTGAATTTTTTTTTTCAAGATAATATAAAAATTATAATAAAAGATTATAATATTTTAGTCATTGATTTTATGTTACTAAATAGTATAATTTTTATTATTTTGAGTATGAATCTTATGAATTTTCTTATGAGAAAAAAATAAATTTATTATTTATTTCTTTATTTTTTATTTATTATTCTTTTACACACACACACACACACATGAGTGTATACATATCTTAAATGTGTGTTATTTTTTTTTATGTATTATGTAAATAAATAATATATTTAATTTTCATAAATTTTATGTTACTTTAATATATATATATATATTTAACATTAAATTTAGCTTAAATATTTTATATATATAATAATTCATTTCTTAAAAATATTTATAATATTTTCAAAATTACATATATATACACCCACATATTTTTGTATATACATTTTGTAAATAATATAAATATATATAATTTATATAATATATATTTATAAATTTTTCATACAAATTAATATATACAAAATACATATTAAATAATAATTTTTTATCTATTATAAATTAATGAATCAATATACAACCAACACTTAATAATAAGATAAAATTAGTATATAATACAAAAAATTTTATACTTTTTATTCAAATTAATATGTAAAAAGTAAACAATATATTTTTTTAGTTATTATACTATATGATAAATAAAAAATTAACTTTTAGAATTAGCTGTTTAAATTATAATTGATGTGGAGTGATAAGAGAAAAATTAGTATAAAAATAAAAAATTATACTTTTAAAATAAATTAATATACAAAAAATTTAAAATAAATAAATTGAAAATGACTAAGAATAAAAATTTAACTTGTCAACTCTTGGATTGACTTGAAGCCTACTTAAAAACAATATAAATGTAACATGATTTAAAAGTAATTTGACTCTGAATAATTCCACTCGATGACTCATGTTGACACATTTACTGGTAATGCTTGTTTATATGTATTTTTTTTTTTCATAAGGGTAGCACTCACAAATCTATTAGGAAGGATTGCACTAGGTTGTTGCAAAGTTGGTTGTGTTGTTGCATTGAATTTATAGATAAGCAAACTCTATATTACCTAGCAAGAGTCACCAACCACTCATATAATTATGTAAGATCAAATATACATTTAATTCCATCGAATACTTTGATAAGGAATCAAACTCATGACTTTTGCAGAGGATGATTGATCCTTATATTACTTGAAACCACAAATGGTAAAAACTACCTTAATAAGGACTTAAACTCATGATTTACGTTAATAGCAACAAAAATATGAACCCCCACACTGCATTTCTCCACTTCAACTTTCAAGAATCCATTCCAAAACAAATGGATTTAATTGCAAATTCTCTCTCTGTTTTTTTAAAGTGAGATAATTATATTTATAGAGAACTCTTCCACTAGGAATGCACTTTCCATAGCAATTGTGGTTGGTACAATTCTTGGTTCACCATGGTACGAATACAATTCACAAAACTAGGTTTTCTTTCCATGATTTCCAAAGATTCCTCCTCTATCAAGCCAATACTATATAGAACAACCTAAACATAATTCTATGGCTTGCAAAATATAGCCTTAAAGTTACATCTTAACAAAAAATCAAGATAGAAGAAGATGATTAAGCAATTTATATAGCTTATAGCATGTTATAATGGATTTTGATCAAATATGGCAATAATAACAACTTTAATTTTAAATTTAATAAGTTTTAATCAAATTAAAGTATATAAAGAAGTACAAAATAATTCTCCTAAAAAGAGAGAGGGAGAAAGAGGTGAAAAAGGATAAATAAGAAACAAAAAGACTATAAGCTCATTGTGTAGCCCAAGGTTATAACAAATGAATCCATCTTAAAATAGAAAATCGTCATGTAAGCACTATAAGTCTATAACTGAGTAGGCCAACTAGGTGAAGACTAAGCCCATTTGCTACCCACTCATCTCTAAGTTCAAAGTCCATCTAAGAAAGTTACTAGGCTTGAGAGCTGAAAACCATTTAATTGATGGCCTGTAGTCATTAAATGATTATAATGCGCCCACCCAATCTATTTTCAATAGGCACCCTTCTTATAAGAACTTTCAACTATAATAGTGCAACTTAATATTACAACTATGATTATTTATTTACTGCATTTGTTCCTTTCTCCATAGGTAAAAGTCAAAAAATACAAAAATCCAAGTATTAATCCCAATAATTTGCAAAAACAAACCAAGTAATTTTATTATGTAAAAAAATGATCAGTTGCATTAAGAATTGGTGATTTAATTTATAACTTTTATAATAATGGACTTAAAGGAAAAATTTTAATTCATAGTTCAATATAAAGAAAATTGTATGAAGGTGTTTACAGTACTTTTTTAACCTTAAACCTTAAAAAAAAAATTTCAATTTTGCAACTGAGTTTACCAAGTTACATTTAAGTTGGATAATAATTCTCAAACAACTAAATTTTTAATTTTAATGAATTCAACCTAAGATGTGACCTACTGATGTCAACATGAAAGATGTACATGTGTATTGTATGTACATAGGATTATATATATATGGGTTTGAATGAAAGGCAAGCAACCATTATTACTTAAAATGAGCATGACCTTTTAACAACATTTGATTGTTCAAAGTTGCCAGCATTTCTTGTAGCATAAGGATGGATTAGCCAATGGAGGAGTTTTGATCTAGAACCTCCTTTTAAGAATGCATCCAAAAAAAAAAAAAAAAAAAAACCAAAAACCCATATGCATGTCTTTTTGCACCAACAGGAAGCACATATGGAAACATTGCACCTTTGTCAATAATTTATGGTAATTTAGTCATATCATCCTATCTAGAACTCTTCGATGTCATAAGTATCTCCATAGCATCGATTGAATGTATAGTAGATTAGTCTATGTCATGTTCATTATTGTGTTAGAGGCAATAAGTGTACATTAGCCATTGGAGGAGTTCTAATCAAAAAATCAAGATGCTCCTCTCAATATTGCATCCAAAAAAAAAAAAAAAAACTAAAAACAACATGCATGTCTTTATCTGCCAATAGAAAGCTTAGATGGAAACATCACACCTTTTGGAAGTAATTGATAGTAATTTAGTCATATGCTATCTAGCACTTTTCAATGTCATAAATATCTGCAAAGAAAATACATACATCCATTATTGGGAACCTATAAAAAAATGAATTGATGTTTTGTCCAAATTTTCTACTCACATACTTTCATCGGGGTCAACTTTTTGATTCCAAAAAGTTAAGCAAATGGGCACATTCACAATTCAAAATGATGGCTTTGCTAAATTTATAAGTGTACTTGCATCATTATATCACATAGAATTTTAGTGATTGGCTTAGTGTATGTCAAGTTATTTCTTTTTTATTGATTGTTTGAGAAACATTTGGAGATGTAAAAGAATGCAAAAGGGAATGAGATTTAAAAGACATTTAAAAACAATAGAGGGGTGACAATTGAGATAATTTAAGACTGATATTTTGAAAGTTCAAAACTAATAATTACATTTCTTATGTATGACATTAAACCATTGAAATTAACATCAATTATCGAGAGGCTAGATCAACAAGATAAGAATATGACGAGACTCTTGCATGGATACAATTACAAAGTTCTTTCTAGTCAAGCAAATTGACCCTTATTACTCAAAAAAGAGAAAACAAAAATTACAAATTGACCCCTAGCACTACGAAAATCAATAAGGGAAGTAGAATAGCTTATTAAAATGCAACAAATGGTGACCCACATGACCACCATATCCTAGCATGAAATGCTGCCATGTGTCCATCTTATCCTTTTCCTCAACTTTTTCCATCTTGGCATGGGCCCCTTTAGGCCCTCAACTTTCCCTCTCCCTAAATGCTCTTCAAATAGTGCCCAAAACACCAAAAACTTGTTAAAAGCAAAACCCATCATAGAAACCCCTTTCTTTATAGATCAATAAAACAACAAAAATGGCTACTAATCTCCTTCATCTAAGACCTACGATGGTTTGACCATGTGCCACCTCATCCAATACCTATAAAAATAACCTAAACTGTTGGAAAAGCTCCTATACCTTTGCAAACTAATGGACCCCTCTCTTTGGCTAGTCCTTAGAGGTTGACTACATTGATTATAAGGATAAGGCAGATGATGATATCATGGGGAAAGAAGAGAACAAATCCAAGGCCGAGACTAAGTTGACCAAGTCTCAGTTTACTTCAAGATGCTTCATAGAGGAAAAGGCTAGGCAGCTCCGCATGTTAACTACTGACATGTTGTTTTATAATACCATGTATCACTCCTCAGTCACCAACTACATTGCCTCTAAGTTTAAGCCCCACTTGGATTGGTAGCTTTTTGGTCACTCCTTAAGTCAATTCTCACAGGCCATAATCTTATAAGTACATTTTTTTTCCTTTTCATTTATTTTATTTTTTGCAACATAATTTAGTTCTTGCCTTCTTAGGGCTTAACTGATATGTTTGATTGGTCCAATCTAGTGATATTTCTTTCAGTTGTAAACTTTTGTAAGAAACACTAAAATTTATAATTATCCTTATAATATCATATAATATTGATTATCATCATTGCTAAGTTTAGAAAATAAATTATTAGTGATAACATACAAATATGATTATGAAAGATTTTTGTGACAAAATGTTGGGTGATACTTGCATTGAATATGTTGACGTGTTTACTTGTTTAATTATAACATATGCCCATCTTATTAATAATATTAATTGTGTACAAATTTGGTTATTACTAAAGTTTAAATAGATAACGTAGTACTCAATTTTACTTCAATTAGAGACTTTTTTAATTTTATTTCATGTCCTTAAATCATATTTTATTTTTATGAATTTAATTAATTAATGATGCATCGATTGAATGTATAGTAGATTAGTCTATGTCATGTTCATTATTGCGTTAGAGGCACTAAGTGTACATTAGCCATTGAAGGAGTTCTAATCAAGAAATCAAGAAGCTCCTCTTGATATTGCATCCAAAAAGAAAAAAAAAATAAACTAAAAACAACATGCATGTCTTTATCTGCCAATAGAAAGCTTAGATGGAAACATCACACCTTTTGGAAGTAATTGATAGTAATTTAGTCATATCCTATCTAGTACTCTTCAATATCATAAATATCATCAAAGAAAATATATAGATCTATTATTACTAACCCATAAGAAAGTGACCATCCACATTTCTTACTCGTATACTTCTATTAGGACTGACTTTTTGATTCCCACAAATTATGTGAAGCACAATGGGCACATTATCTTTCAAAATGTTGGCTTTGCAAAAATTATAAGTGTACATGCATCATTATATTGCACCAAATTTTAATCATTAGCTTAGTGTACAATTGAATTTTTTCTTTCTTATTAGCTATCTAAGAAACATTTGGAGACCCAAAAAAAATGCAAGAAAAAAAAATAGAAGTTTAGGAACAATAGAGGAGTTATAATTGATATAATTATAGGAAAAATATTTTGAAAGTTTTGAACTAATAATTACATGTATGCGTATGACGTGCATTGCAATTAACATCAATTAATGAGATTTCTCCAAAATTCAACCCCGAATCCCCTCTTCCTCTTACCCCATTAATGCAAATTCCTTTATAATAATTCCATTGTTTTTAACTTAGCAATCACAAGAATAATGTTAAAAACAACATTATTTTGTACATATGAAAGCATATTCTTAAACTACTTGTAACAATTATTTTTTTTAACTACTTGTATGCATGGGCATCATGTTTGTAACAATTACTTCAATTGTAACTGTTAACCATTCATGTATTTATCCTTCCAATGAAAAACATGATTTTTTTGATTTAGATTGATTTTCATACATCCTTAATAGAAAACTAAATTGATACTCCCATAGCCCAAGAAAAGTTTAAACCAAAACTAAGGCTCCTAGAACAGCTGATATGATTGCTCAACAATTGACAATATAGAGAAAAAAAAAAACTTAGTGAAACATACATGTAATACAACACTCCCCCTGTTGGTTCTCACAAACCATTGTCTAATCAATACATTTTTTCCCTTTTCATTTTTCTTCACTTTTTTTTTCCAACAATGTAATATAATTTAGTTCTTTCCTTCTAGGGGCTTCACTAATGTGTTTCATTGGTTTGATCTATCTGATAATGTTTCTTTCAATTGTAAACTTTGTAAGAGACGCTAAAATCTATAATTATGATTATGAAGGATTTCAATGACAAAAACTACTGGTGATGCTTGCGTTGCAGATGTTGTATTTAATTATTTAACTATACCTTATGTCTAACATATTAATAATATTAATTTTGTATATATATAGTTATTATGAAAGTTTAGATAGACAATATAATGCCCAATTTCATTTCAAGATATCAATTAGTGATGTTTCATTTTGTTTGATTTTAAGTATTTTTTTATTATATTTTATTTTTATATATTCAATTAATTAAAAGTGCATTAACCTAATTAATAGTAGTTTAGCTGTTAATGTTAAGTTTGTTATTACTTTGGTTTTGTTGTATTTAGTGTCTATTCAGTCTAGTTATTGCCACTCTTATGGGTAGTAGTAGATAATGAAGATGATAGAACTAATAATTTAATATTTTGAGATTTTCATAATTGGACAACTAAGATTTGGAATGATTGTGCATTGAACATAACATATGGCTTGACTAATATTGATTTCAATTGTATTTCCAATTATAACTTTTTTAGCCAAGACAAAAATGATCCTAATGATGTACCACAACTAATGACAATTCAAGATGCCTTTAAAATTATTAGGATCTCATGTATGCACAAAGAATATGCTTATTTGTGTTCAAATAATTAAAAGCTCAAACATTTTTGAAAAGTTTTTTCTTTTCCTTTTTCTTTTTGAAGGGTATAGATTTATAGGAAAAAAATAGACAAAGAGAGAAAATATGCTTATGTTAGGTAACTACCATTGGAAGTTTTGGTTTCATGCTCTTGCAATGGTAGTTAGCTCAATTTTCCATAGTAAAATAACTCTTTTAGAAAATTATTTTAGATGCAAGAATTATTCTCAAAGAAAAATTTAAAATATAATCCAATCCAATTTTCCCCTAAGCCACTTATGGTAGCATTATGTGTGACTCATAAAATTGAAAGTAAGTTGTAGAAGAGATGCAAACAAACTTCTCAACCATTTTTCATTTTCACTTGCTCTCAATGTCATATAGATCTACTCTACTAAACATGTTTGCTAAGGAAAAGCAACACTATTTGTAAAATATAGGATAGAGAAATATCATCCTCCAAGAGATTGTTTATAAGACCATCCCAATATGAAAAACAAATGGATCAAAAGAGGAATTTCTTATAATTAGCTGCCACTACATTTCTACCATGCAAGATACGAATCAGAAGGTCAACTAGGTCCCTCACTTAATTTTCCAAACTAACTTCCTACCTATAATACATAAACAAAGGTAAAATTTTTGCATAGCTGAAACTTTGAAGTTGAGTGGAATAAATGTTGTAAAACCAACCAAAAGGTTCTCAAGTTTTTATTCACTAGAAGAAAGGATGATATAGATGAATAACTTATAATAAAATTGAGACTAATACAAGGAAATAAAAACAAAAAAGATGTATCTTGAGTTAATTTTCTCTTCCAATTTCTATTGTAACATTTCTAGTTGTCAAAAAGGAAATTAGTAAATGTTTGAAATTTGCTCCATTAATTTTTTTTTTTGAACCTATGCCTAATTTCTTGTATTGATATGACAAGATCCTTAGTCTAATAGTTAACTTTAATCTCTTGCATTTGTGCAATTAGCCATGTATCTACATGGCAAGTAATATTGAACACAACTTTCTAATGGTCATATGCTTCATAAATCATAAATACCAACTCAACAGGGCAAATAACCCAAAAGAGACAAAGGAAACTAAATTAGCAAAAGATTATGGAGTGGACTAAAGTTTTTAATATTGAAACATGAGAATATAATATACTCAACATCAGCATGTAACAAATTTAGAAAAATTTCTAACTTAAGTGATGCTAGTTGCTAAAAAACATAGCAAACAAAGCTTATATTGGTTGGCATCAAGTAAGAATGATATAGAAGAGTGGATCCTCTAGTTTAGTATCAATATAGTGCTAAAAATGTTTCAAATTCAGGCACATAAATGCACTATTATCTCAATGTGAGAGTTAGACTCCTTGTCTACTTATATTCTCTTCATGTAAAATGTCTATGTCTTTGAAATTGATTAGATAACTGTAAAAGTTTTGATAGTTCCCTTGAATTCTCTCTTTATACTAGCCTAAATAAAATAACAAGTACTAGTTTCAACAAGTTAGGGCTCAAACAAAAAATAACTATAAGTTTAATCACTTAATGGGAATTCTCCAAAATTTAACCCCAAATCCCTCCTCTTTGTTTCACCTCATTAATGTAAGTTCCTTTATAATAATTCCATCCCTTTTAACTTAGCAATCACAAGAATTATGCTAAAAACAACACCATTTTGCACCTAAGAAAACATATTCTCAAACTACTTGTAAGCATTGGCATTACGTCCATAGCATTTACTTCAATTGTAACTACTTACCATCCACTTATGCTTATTCTTCTAATTGAAAATATAAATTTATGATCCGGATTGATTTTCATACATCTCTAATAAAAAGCAAACAGATACTTTGATGGCCTAAAAAAAGTTTAAATCAAAACTAAGGCACTTGGAGCAACTGGTTTGATTGCTTAACCATTGACAACATGGTCAAAAAATTTAGTGAAAAGAATTAGAATAAAAAATCACATTCTAATAATAACTAAATAAATCAATGAATAGAATAGTAGAACAAGCAACAAGTTTGAAAAAGGATACACCAATTAAAAGCCATGAGCTAATGCACCCATCAACACAATCATAAACATTTAGGCCTGTGGCCCAGTGAGAGTAGAACTAAAACATTACAACCACCAACAAAACTGTACTAGTGGACAATCAAAATTTAATTCCCATGCAATAAGTTGTCAAAAACAAAAAAAGAAACATAAAATAGAAAAGAAGAATCATAAAAATTTGTGGGAGATTTTACTTAAAGAAAGAACATGAGCATAGATGAGAAGAGTTAAGAACTTGAATGGAGGACCTTTGTTTGCTTCCTAACTAGTGTCTCTCTTTAACAAAATTTAGATACAGACATTAATTCTAATCAATAATACATCAATCAACAATGCATGCAATACGACACAAACCTATAATAAATATTTGACAAAAACTCACCAATTAGAGGCATAGTGATCAAACAATGAGGCCATAATTAGAAGATGATTGGAAAGCGCTTGTTCTTTGCCCAAATCTAAAGGGCATGTTTGCCATTTGAGTTAGATTTTGACTTTTAATAGAACAACGTAAGATGGAATTATTACAATTAATCTAAATAAAAAGCTAACTAATTTAAAGTATACCTAATTTTAATTTTAATAGCTATTTTATTTTTTTTAAAATGAAAATTAATGGAAAATGTGATTAGTACATGTATTTGATGGGACCATTCCTTTTGTTGGGAAAATCAAACTATTAAAAATATTAGGTTATTTAATTTTGCCACCAAATTTGAAAACAATTACATTTTTTTTATTATCACAAGTTTGTTAGTTATTTAAAATCTATTTGTTAATTGTTTGTATTCTTTGTATCTTTCAATGATTTGATTTCAATATTAGTTAATATATTTAAATTTTGATGATGATTATGATAAATGCTTGATGATAGGAATTTAACTATAGACTATCAACCTCAAAAAGAGAACAAAGGAAAAGAAAAATCAAGTATAAAATATAAGGCATAATTATATTTTGTAGCCTACATTGTTAGAAATTATAAAAATATGCTAACAGTATTAGTCAACTTGGACAAAAATCATAAAATGGTACTCTTGTATGTAATATAACATCAAACCTCATCTTGACTATACAACTCTAGTATCTCTCTCTTCATCTCATTAGAAACCTCATTTTTAGAATGTTGGCATTATACATGTTGAAATGTTCATAGTTGTTTAACTTTAACTTATACCCACCTGAAAACTATTAATTGTATATATATATGGTTACTATGAAAGTTTAGATAGATGACATAATGCCTAATTTCATATTATCTAGATGATGGTAATTAAATTAACTCATAATTTTCCAAAAAACATAGCAAACAAAACTTTTAATAAAAGACATTTATAAGAACAATATACAAGAGAGGATCCTTAGGCTCAATACCAACCCAATACATGAAAATGTTGAATTTTAGATACACAAATATGTTATTATCACAATATCAAATTCCTTCCTTGCTTATAAGCTCTTCATGTAAAATGTTCATGTTGTTGAAGTTGGTTAGACAACTAGGGTTTCTTAATGGCTCCAACATCTACTTTCTTTCTTCACACTTATCCAATAGCTTTAAGACATTGTGAGAAACAATGATAATGGTAGCACCCAAAATAGTAGCAAATACTTCTTATATGCCATTGTCATAAATGAAATGAATTTTGAGATCAATGAAAATAATTTTTGGGACAAAATATCTCAGTGATGATGACAAGGTTTGAGATAGACAAATTCATAGTGCAACAAGCATGAAAAATTAAAGAACAATTTCAATTAGTTGAATCTAAAATGGAAGTGTCTATTGCCAACATGGGAAGAAAATCATGTGTTAGAGTGAATGCAAAAGGAAAAAAGTAAGGGTTTCTCCACTACCTAAATTTTTAGCACATAAATTAGGTAGGAGATTAAAAGAGACAAAATCAACCCAAACAAGGTTTTGATGGCTAAAGTCAACCAAAATGGCCACGACATGAGCTTGATAGGATTCCTATTAAAATTTAAGAATGAGTAAGATGATACATTCAATCCTTGTGATTTGCTAATTTTAGGGAAATTGGAGGTGAGGGAAGAAGTTATAAGAAAAATTGAAAATTTTCAATAACAATAGAGTTGTCCATATAAAAATATTAGCTAGCATGGTGGCTATTGTTCTCTTTCACCTTGAAATCAATTAGGGTAGAACAATTGAATCCATAGCATGGTGGGAGAGAATAAGTTTCATTACAAGAAGAGAGAGAGACTTTATGAAAAATTAGAAGGAGAGAAGGGTTGCTACTTATTTATAATCACCAAAATTAGTATGTTGTGTCAGAAAAATTATAGTTGTTGTGTTAAAAAAACTATGAGTGTTGTGTTAAAAAAAAAATGAGAGGAGAAAAAGGTTGCTCCACTTGAAACTCAAACAAGTCTCTTGAGAAAAATAGAGAGGAGAAAATGGTTGTTATATAAATTTATGAAAGGCCTAATAATAATCATAAAAACTTATTTGTTTTTAGGAGGAAACGTGGAATTGTTGTGCCCAAAAAACTAAAAGGAGCAATATACATAAAACTTTTTATTATGTCAGCTAATAGGGTTATAAAGCTTAAGGCATAAGAATATAAGAAAACTACTTATCACTTTACAATATTATAAATTTACTTCACTCTTATTTTTAATAATTTTGTTACTTTTGTTCCTCAATTAGTCTCAAATCATAATGACAATAATAGTTTATAAGTTATGATGTCACCTTTTTTAATTAAAGTAAGATATTTTGATTAATATTAAATTTTGTTTCATTTAAATATGTGCAATATATTTGCTATTTAAATACCAATGGTTCAACTTGGCCGTTATATAAGAATATTTTACTTGATGCCAGTGGATAAATTGAACACATAAAATATAGTGGTGCCTTAGATACCATCAATAGGTTAGAAAATGTCAATACGTTGACACACTTTCTATCTCATTTACACAAACAATGTAAGATCGTTGATAACTAATCAGATGATATTTTTTTTTAGTTGTAAACTTTGTAAGAGACGTTAAAATTTACAATTATCATTGTAATATTCTATCATATTAATTTTCATTCTTCATTGAGCTCAAAGAATAAATTACTATGACCTTTTTTTTTTCTCAAGATAACATAAAAATTTAAAATAAAAATTGTAATATTTGAGTTATTGATTTTATATATTATAAAATATAATTTTTAATATTTTGACTATCAATCTTATGCTTTTTCTTGTGAGAAAAAATAAAATAAATTTTTTATTATTTCTTTTTTTTAGTTGTGATTATATATATATATATATATGAGTATATACACACCATTTTTAAAATGTATTATATTTTTTAAAATTTTTCATAAAAATTAATATATAAAAAAATGCATATTAAATAATATTTTTTTATTTATTATAGATTAATAAGTCAATATACAATGAAAACTTAATATTAAAATAAAAATTAGTATAAAAATAAAAAATTATATATTTTTTATTCAAACTAATATATAAAAAATAAAAAATAAATATAATTTTTTTTACCTATTATACTATATAATAAATAAAAAATTAATTATTTTGAATTAATTGGTTAACTAATAATATAAGTAAAGTGATAGGAGAAAAATTAGTATAAAAATAAAAATATTTACTTTTAAAATAAATTGATATATAAAAATTTAAAATAAATAAAATAAAAATGACTAAAAATAAAAAGTGAATTATTAAATAATAACTTGTTAACTCTCAAAATGACTTGAAGCCTGCCCAAAAGCAATCTAAATGTAATATGATTCAAAAGTAATCTAATTTAGAATAATTCCACTCGATGACCCATTGTGACACATTTATTGTTGATGCTTATTTAGCGAGCAAACTCTATGTTACCTAGCAAGTGTCACAAACCAATCATACAAGTATATAAGATTAAATATACATTTAATTCCATTGAATACTTTGATGAGGACTCAAATTGATGACTTTTGCATCAGATGATTAATCCTTTATTGCTTGAAACTTGCAAATGGTAAAAACTACCTTGATAAGGACTTAAACTCATGACTTATGTAAATAGCAACAAAAATATAAAATTAAAAACAAAAAATTGAGAAAAAACAATGGGTAAGGAATAGTTCAGAGACTGAAGGAAAAATATAATCACAAAAAAAAATGGTGGAGAATTTAGTAAGAGGAAGAATAAGAGCACAATTGAAAGGAACCAAGAACTTGAATGGGGCACTATTGTTTTGCTTCCTAATGGGCAACTTTCTCCACCAAAATTCAAACACAAACATTAATATAAACAATAATACATCAATCAACAAAGATTTTGAAGTTGAAACATATGTGTAATGTGACAATCCTCGGGTCAATTCTTACAAACCATTGTCACATTAGTATATTTTTGTTCCCTTTTCATTTTTCTTCTCTTTTTATTTTCCATTGTTGTAATATAATTTAGTTCTTTCCTTCTTAGGGCTTCACTAATGCATTTTGTTGGTTAGATCTGATGATGTTTCTTTCAATTATAAACTTTGTAAGAGATGCTGAAATCTATAAATGATTATAAAAGATTTATGTGACAAAAACCATGGATGATGCTTACATTGCAAATGTTGATGAGTTTAATTATTTAACTATAAATTATGCCCACTTTATTAATAATATTAAATGTGTATATATCTAGTTATTGTGAAAGTTCAAATAAACAATATAATGCCCAATTTCATTTCATGATATTAATTAGTGACATTTCATTGTATTTTATTTCAAGCATTTTTTTCTTGTGTTATATTTTTATGTATTCAATTAGTTGAAGATGTATTGTCCTAACTAATAGTAGTTTAGTCATTAATGTCAAGTTCATTATTGCATGGGCCTTGTAGTATTTAGCATCCATCCAATCCAGCTATTACCACTCTTATGGTAGTTATGGACGGTGAAGACGATAGGACAAATAATTTAATAATTTGAGATTTTCATAATTGGATGACTAAGATTTGGAATGATTATGCATCAAACATATCAAGTGGCTTGACTAATACTAATTTCAATCATATTTCCAATTCAAACTTTTCTAGCCAAGACAAAAATGATCCTAATAATGTACCAGAGTCAATGATAGTTCAAGATGCCTAAAGAATTATTAGGATCCTAGGTAATTGATAACATTTTTCACAAATGCATAAAGAATATGCTTATTTGTGTTCAAAAAATTAGGAGCTTAGATAGTTTTGAAAAGTTTTTTCTTTTTTGAAGGGTATAGGATTTAGGGAAAAAAAATGAACAATGAGAGAAAATATACTTATGTTGGGTAATCCAAAAAAAAAGGGAAAATATTTTTGTTTTAATCTAGTTTAATATTTTAAATTTTTTTTTAAATCCTAGATAATAAACAAAATGGTTTGGATGCATTGGAAGTTTTGATTTCTTGCTCTTGTAGAGGTATCAATTTTTTGTAATAGAATAACTCCATTAGAAAGGAATTTCAAATTCAAGCATTATTCTTAAAAAAAAATTTAAAATGCAATCCAATCCAATTTTCTTTTAAGCTACTCATGACAACATTGTGTATGACTCAAAAATGAAAGTAAGTTGCAGAAGAGATGCACATATATTTCTCAACCATTTTGCATTTTCACTTGCTCTTAATATCATAAGAAAGAAAAATGTATTAAAAGGGGGAAAACAATTATAAAATCACATTGCATTTTCTCATAAATTGCTACCATGACATTTTTTCCATGTAACTTATGAGTCCAAAGGTCTACTAGGTTCCTTACTTAATTTTCCAAACTAACTTTTTACATGTAAGACATAGAAACAAAGGTAAAATCTTTGTAGAGCTCTAAACTTCAAAGTTGAGCAGAACAAATGTTGAAGTACACCTAATTTTAATAGTTATTTTATTTTTTTAAAAATAAAATTAATGGAAAATGTGATTAAGATATGCATTTGTTGGGACCATTCCTTTTGTTGGGAAAATCATACTCTCAAAAATATCATATTATTTTATTTTCCTCCAAATTTGAAAATAATAACATTTTTTTATTATTATAAGTTTGTTAGTTATTTAATCAACTCGTTAATTGTTTGTATTTTCTATATATTTCCATAATTTGATTTCAGTATTAGTTAATATATTAAAATTTTGATGGTGATTATGATAGAAAATTAATGATAGAAATTCAACTATAAGTTATCAACCTTAGAAAGAGAACAAACGAAAGGAAAACTCTAGTATAAAATATAAGGCATAATTATGCTTTGTATTTAAGATTATTTGAAATTATAAAAAATATACTAACACTATTAGTCAACTTGGACAAAAATCATAAAATGATACTCCTATATGTAATATAACATCAAAAAACTATCTTTACCTTACTAGAGTTAATGGCAATTCAAGATACCTCTAGAATTACTAGGATCCTAGGTAATTCTTTACTCTTTCTTTTTTTTTTTTTCATGTATGCATGGAGAATATGCTTATTTGTGTTCAAATAATTAAGAGCTCAAACATTTTTGAAAAGTTTTTTCTTTTCTTTTCTTTTTTTGAAGGGAATAAGCTTTATTAAAAAAAAATGGACAAAGAGAGAAAATATGCTTATGCTAGGTAAGCCAAAAAAAAGGAAAATATTTTTGTTTTTATCTAGTTTAACTCTTTTACAAAGTTTTTTAAATCCTAGATATTAAACTAAATGGTTTAGATGCGTTGAAAGTTTTGGTTTCATGCTCTTGCAAAGGTAGTTAGCTCAATTTTCCATAATAGATAACTCCTTTAGAAAATGATCTTAGATGCAACCATTATTCTCAAAGCAAAATTTAAAATGCAATCCAATCCAATTGTCTCCTAAGCTACTCATGACAACATTGTGTATGACTCATAAAAATGAAAGTAAGTTACAAAAGAGATGCAATCAAACTTCTCAACCATTTTACATTTTCACTAGCTCTTGATGTCTTATATATCTATTCTATTGAGCATGTTTGCTAAGGAAAAGCAACAATATTTGTAGAATATAGGATAGAGAAATATCATCCTCCAAGCAATTGTTTATAAGACCATCCCAATAAGAAAAACAAATGAATTAAAAGGGGAAAAAAATAACAAAAACACATTTAATTTTCTTATAATTGGCTGCCACCACATTTCTACCTTGTAAGATATGGGTCAAAAGGTCTATCAAGACCCTTACTTAATTTTCCAAACTAACTTCCTACATACAAAACATAGAAATAAAGGTAAAATTTTTGTAAAGTTGCAAACTTCAAAGTTGAGTAGAATGCATACTATAAAGCCAACCAAAAGTCCCTACATCTATATTCATTGGAAGAAAGGATGATGGAGAAGAATAACTCATAACTAAATTAAGACTAACACTAAGAAACAAAAACAATAAATGATGTATCTTGAGTCAATTTTCTTTTCCAAGTGACATGTATTGGCATGAAGTAAATAGAAGCCTAAAGTACCTAAAGAAAATAAAGAATTATGGCATAAGTTATACATTATGATAGTGTTGCAACTCTGGTTAGAATGTATAGTTTAGTATATAATGATAAGTCCAAACACATTGGACTTAGACATAGTTATGTGAGAGACTTGATCACAAATGGAGTGGTCATGATTGATTTTGTAAGATCAAGTCAAAACATGGTTGATCCTTTAACAAAGGGATTAACAAGAGACATGGTGGATAAGATATCAAGAGGGATAGGTCTTAAGCCCAGAAATACAAATCACCTATGATGAAATCTTAACTCAACACACTTGATATAACATCAAGTCTTGAGTTCAATGAGTCAAAGTACATTATGAATGTAATTATAGCACTATAATTAACTTTAATTTCCATCCCAAGATTATATAGTACTTGGTTCCCATAGTAAATTAAGAGGATAAGTGTTTTCTAGTGGGGGTCTTAGTTTGTCTATATGAATGTGGAATGTTTAGGCCATTTCATTAAGCAAAAGGGTTTGGCTTTAAAACATTCATGAAAAGGAGATGGACACAATGACCTTTTAATGTGTCAATTGTCTAAAAGAAAAGTGTAATGTTGTACTATCATGTATGTGAAGTGTTTCTACAACTTATCAATAAAAATAGTTAATTCAAAGTTTGTCTACCACATTATTCATATCTGTTGTTGTGAACCTTTCACTATGTAAAGGTTTAATTAGTAAGATACCTTTACATATGCACATGACTAGTGAATTGTTAAGGATCCTTTCTATTTTTTGATAATTTGAAAATGGTAGGGGATTGTTGGAACTTTCAAATTGAAAAGAAAGAAATGTGACAAGTTATGCCTCTTGTGATTTGAACCTAGGAGGGATGTGTGGTGCCAAAGGAAGAAATGTGATAGGTTGTGCCTCTTATGATTTGAACTTAGGAGGGATGTGTGGTGACAAAGGACACAACCACTAGTCCAATTATCCTTAAACAATTATTTATCGTGTTTTTTGAGTAATAAAAATGACTTTAATAAATAATTAAAATTATTGTCTAATGGGTTTTGAACCTAGGACCTATGAGTTACAACTAAAGGTTATAACCACTAAACTAAATAATTATTATATTATAGTTATCAACTAATTGTTTTATATATTGTTTCACAATAAATGACAAAAAATAAAGAAAAGTTATGTCCTTAACATTCAAACCCATGGTAATTGTCAAGACATTAACCGCTACACTAAAGGTGTCCATTGACAAATAGTCACCACCAAATCTATAAATACTAAGGGCACATCATTTGTTCAAGAGATCAAAAAATTTTTCTTTCTTCTCTTGGTTCCTCCATTATTATGAAAGTTTAGATATACAACATAATGTCCAATCTCACATTATGTTGATGGTGGTAATTAAATTGACTCATAATTTTCCAAAAAAAAGAAATGTAGCAAACAAAGCTTTTATTAGATGAAATTACACAAGAATAATGTACAATAGTGGATCCTCAAGCTTAGTGCTAACCTAATACTTGAAAATGTTGAATTTTAGATGCATAAATACATTATTATCTCAATATTAAACTCCCTCCCTACTTATATGCTCTTGTTGTAAAATGTTCACATTATTGAAGTTGATTAGATAGCCAGGGTATCTCAATGGCGCCAGCATTTTCCTTTCCTTTTTTCTTCACATTCATCCAACATCTCTAAGACATTGTGAGAAACAATGATAATGGTAGCACCCAAACAATAACAAATACTTCTAGTATGCCATTGTTGTAAATGAAATGAATACAAGATTGATGAAAAAAATTTTAAGGATGAAACATCTTAGCGATGATAACAGGGTTTAAGACAAATATATTGATAGTGCCATAAGCATGAAAATGGAAAGAACAACCTTCCATTCAGCTAAATTTGAAATGGAAGTGTGCATTGCCAACATAGAAAGAGAATCATGTGTTAGAGTGAGTGCAAAAGGAATAAGTGAGGGCTATGATGGCTAAAGCTAACCAAAATGGTTGTAGCATTAACTTGACAAGAGTCCAGAAAAAAATGAGAATGAGTAAAATGGTATATACAATCCTTGCGATTTGCCAATTCTAGGGAAATTGGAGGTAAGGGAAGAAGTTTTGAGAAAAATTGGGAATTTTTCAATAACATTAGAGTTATCCACATAAAAATAATAGCTAGCACCATGGCTATTATTCTCCTTCGCTTCAAAATCAGCTAGGGCTAAATAATTGAATCCATGGTGTGGTGGAAGTGAAAAAGTTTCATTAAGATAAGAGAGAGAGAGCTTATGAAAAATTAGAAGGAAAGAAGGGTTACTACCTATTTACAATCACCAAAATTAGTATATTGTGCCAGAAAAACTATAGCTATTGTGTTAGAAAACTATGAGTGTTGTGCCAGAAAAATAGAGAGGAGAAAAGGGTTGCTGCATGTGAAACTTGAACATGTCTTGGGTTACTTGAGAAAAACAAAAATGAGAAAATGGTTGTTGCACCTATTTATAAAAGGTTTATTTATAATCACAAAAACTTACTTGTTTATAGTAGGATATGTGTAATTTTTGTGCCTTAAAAACTTAAAGGAGTGCTATACATGAAACTTTTTTGTTAAGTTAACTAATAGGGCTATAGAGCTTAGGAGTTGGTGTCACCTTTTTTAATTAAATTTAGATATTTGGATCAACATTAAAGTTTGTTTCATTTAGCTATTTGAAAACCAAAGGTTTGACTTGGGCATTGTATGAGTATATTTTACCTGATGCTGGTGTGCAAATTGAATATGTAAAATGTAGTGGTGCCAAGATACCATCAATAGTTCAAAAAATGTCAACACCCTAACACACCTCCCCTCTCATTTACCAAAACAATGTAACATCTTTTATAACCAATATGATGACATTTCTTTCAATTGTAAACTTTGCAAGAGATACCAAATTTTATAATTATCATTGCAATATTCTATCACATTGATTATCATTCTTGGCTAAGCTCAAAAAATAAATCATTGCAATCTAATTTTCCTTTTCTCAAGATAACATAAAATTAAAATAAATGATTATAATATTTGAGTCATTAATTTTATGTACCAAAAAGTATAATTTTTTTTATTTTGACTATGAATCTTATGAATTTTCTTAATTTTTCATTTATTATTCTATTATACACACATACACACACATAAAGTATACACACATATCATATGTGCACCATTATATATAATGTAAATAATTAATATATTTAATTTCAATAAGTTTTGTTTATTTTAATACATATATATATAGATACATACCAATTAGGGCAAGGATCTTATAGGATAGAGACTTTGTATAAGAATGCATGATTATGTATATGAAGGATAAATTTATCCATCATGTGGCATTGTTATGCCAGAGGTCACTCTAACATAAGTCCCTTGAGTTAGTACTAGTTTTTAGCTAATATACTGAATATGCATTTGAAAACATTCAAATGAAACCTTGGTACATGCATTAAAGATAAATATTGAAATTCATTTGCATGCATTAAAGATATATAGACATTTAAAGGATAGCTTGGGGATTTCTCATTTAAGAGTCCCTTTACAAGTTCAAAAGAGTAAAGTAAGAGAACATTTATAAAAGAGCTATTAGATTATAGAATAGAAAAATATTTACAAAGGTTAGGAATTTTTTCTAGTAGCACTTCCTCCTAAAATGTTTTCTAAGGTTTGTAGAGCTTATTCCTAAAGGAGTTTTTTTAAAAGCTTTTTTTTTTTTTGAAAAAACAAAAAGAAAACATGCCAAATGCTTGATAAGTGAGGCCTTTTATAGATGCTTGGGCCTTGGATGCTTGGAGCATGATAAGATGCTTAAAGCTAGAAGACAAATTGCTTTTGGTGTAAAACAAATGATTTTGCTTTTTGAAAAGTAGACTCTTTAACTTTTTAGAAAAGCAAATGCTTTTACTTTAACTTTGGGTAAAAGCAGAGGTTCCCTTTGCTTTTTCCCTTTTACCTTTAGTAAAAGCATTTCTCATTTACTTTTTACTTTTATCTTTAAGCAAGATGTGGATGGGGAAAAAAATCTGTTCATATGCATCATGATTCTAAAAGGGATCATATGTTGATGACAAGCTACAATTAGCTTTATCCACTACTTAATGAGCTTGTTGGAGAATATCTATCAATATAGTCAAATATTCTTGCTTGGTTTTCATTCTAGCTAGGAGGGCACTTGTACATGTCTTTTGTTAGAGGAATTGAGAGGTGCTTGCTTCAATGGTGTTGGACTAGTAGGGAATTGTAGAAAACCATAAAACACCATGCTTGTGAGCTTTTTATTGTTAAGTAGTAGAAAACTATAGCCAAAATTTGACCTTGTAGATTTATCCAAGAACTAAAGTCCATATGAAAGGATCATCCCTAATTTGGAGTTCTTATGCACAAATCCAAGGTAGCTTGACAATCTAACAAATTTGTAATAATTGAGGAAAAGAAGCTTGGGTAATTTAGGGCTAGAATTTTGATTGGAAAATATTGAAACCTTCCTTAACTAAATTTGAAAAGATTTCAGACATTGGACTAAACCAATTCCATCAATGGTTAAACTAGTGAGAAAAGGTAATGGTGGCCTTAGTTTCCTAGAAAAACATCAAGGAATGCATGTGGGATTGATTTTGGTAATAGTAAGCATTAAACCATTCCTATTTGTAATCCTAGTTGTTGAATTTGGGAAGAAAACATGAGGACATAATAATGTTGGCTTAAAATTTTTGATAGTTGAGTGGGTAATTTTGCTTGTAGAGGAGACAACAAACAATGAATAATATTTGAATTAATTCTTATAGCTACTAAAATCTAGAGTTTTGCATCCAAAAATATAATTTTTTTAATTTTTTATTATGGATGTTGAGTAACTTAGTAATTAAATTGTGTAAATTACAAAAAAAAAAAAGATGTTAAATTTAAATAGCGGTTATAATATAAAATGAATCACTTAAATTGATTGTTTTTTTTTACTCTAATAGAGTCAATTTTCCTTTTTTGTGACTTTAAAGTAACATTTTATTGAAATTACAAAATTACAAAAAACGATTGTAAATTTGAATAATATTTGGTTTGATTCAAATAACTATTAAAATCTGAAATTTTGAATTCAAAAATGTCCTTTTTTAGTTTTCATGAATGTAACTAACTTGTTACTTAAATTACCTAAATAATATAAAAAGAATTTAAATTTGAAAAATATTTAAAATAAAAAATGTAATTACTTAAACCATTCAATTTTTATTAAAATATGATAAATTTTACTTATTGGTGAATTTGGAGCAACATTTTACTAAACTTGCACAAATTAAAGTAAAAGACTTTAAATTGGAAAAACATTTGAATTGATGTATAAAACTATTAAAATCTGGAGTTTTGTATTAAAAATATTATTCTTAGCTTTTTCATAAATGTTGAGTAACATAATATTTAAATTGTATAAATTATGTAAAAAGATGTTAAATTTAAACAGTTATTAAAACTGAAAGGGAATTATTCAAATCAATCATTTTTAATTCAAATAGAGTCTATTTTATTTTTTGATGAATTTATTGTAACTTTTCATTGAAATTGTAGAAATTACTATAAAAAATAAAAAATTTGAATAACATTTGGTTTCATTTAAGTAGCTACTAAAATTTGGGATTTTATATTCAATAATGTCATTTTTTTATTTTTCTTGAATGTTGATTAACTTATTACTTAAATTACCTAAATAACATAAAAAGAATTTAAATTTGAAAAATACTTAAAATAAAAAATGTAATTACTTAAACCATTCAATTTTTATTAAAATATGATAAATTTTACTTTTTAGTGAATTTGGAGTAACATTTTATCAAACTTGCATAAATTAAAGTAAAAGACTTTAAATTGGAAAAACATTTGAATTGATGTATGAAACTACTAAAATCTGGAGTTTTGTATTGAAAATGTTGTTCTTAGCTTTTTCATAAATGTTGAGTAACATAAATATTTAAATTATATAAATTATGTAAAAAAATGTTAAATTTAAATAGTTGTTAAAACCAAAAGGGAATCATTCAAATCAATCATTTTTAATTCAAATAGAGTTTATTTTATTTTTTAATGAATTTATAGTAACTTTTCATTGAAATTGTAGAAATTACTATAAAAATTAAAAATTTGAATAAAATTTGGTTTAATTTAAGTAACTACTAAAATTTGGGATTTTATATTCAATAATGTCATTTTTTTTTATTTTTCTTAAATGTTGATTAACTTGTTACTTAAATTATATAAATAATATAAAAGGAATTTAAATTTGAATAACAATTAGAAAAAAAAATGTAATTACTTAAATTAGTTATGTTTTATTCTATGATCTATTTTATTTTTTGGTAAAATTAGAGTAAAGTTTTACTGACATTATAAAAACTATAATAAAAGATTTTAAATTTGAATAACTTTTGAACTAACTTATCTAGTTACTAAAATTTAAAATTTTGTATTCAAAAATGTTATTTTTACTTTTTTTTATGAATATTGAATAATCTAATACTTAAATTCTGTTAATTTCATTAAAAAAATATTAAATTTTGAGTAGTGGTTAAATTAAAAAATAAATTACTTAAATTGGTTGTTTTTCTTACTCAAATAAAGTTATTTTACTTTTGATGAATTTTGAGTAACTATTTATTGAAATTATAAAAATTATAATAAAAGATTATAAATTTAAATAAAATTTAGTTTGATTTATGTTGGTACTAAAATCCAGGATTTGGTATTAAAAAATATTATAATTTACTTTTTATAAATATTGACTAACATATTATTTAAATTATATAAATAATATAAAAATTTATTTATATTAGAATAGTAGTTAGAATAAATAATGCAATCACTTAAATCAATTTTTTTATTCAAATATGATATATTTTACTTTTTAATGAATTTGGAGTATCTATTATTGAAATTATTGAAATTATAGTAAAAAACTTTACTATTGAATGACATTTGAATTGATTTATATAGTCACTAAAATCTTGATTTTCATATTTAAAAATGTAGCTTTTATATTTTCATATATGTTAAGTAATTTAATATTTAAATTGTGTAAATTATATAAAAAATCATTAAATTTGAATGACAGTTAAAATAGAAAATAAATTATTTAAATCAATTATTTTTATTCAAATAGGGTCTATTTTACTTTTTTGATAAATTTAAAGTAATCTTTTACTAAAATTGAAAAAATTATAATAAAAACGTAAATTTAAATAACAATTGATTTGATTTATATAACTATTAAAATTTGAAATTTTATATTAAAAAATGTCATTTTACTTTTTATAAATATTGACTAATATGTTACAAAAAATTGTATAAATAGTATAAAATAAATTTAAATTTGAATAATAATTATAATAAAAAATGTAATTACTTTAATAAGTTATTTTTTATTCCAATATGATTTATTTTATTTTTTAAAATTTTAAAGTAGCATTTTGTTAAAATTACAAAAATTATAATAAAATACTTTAAATTTGAATAATATTTAAATTGATTTATATAATGACTAAAATCTTTAGTTTTATATTCAAAAATATTATTTTTCACTTTTTAGGAATGTTAACTGACCCTATTACTTAAATTTTATAAATAATATAAAAAAATTTAAATTTGAATAATTGTTAGAATAAAAAATATAATTATTTTAATCAATCATTTTTTATCCAATTATGATCTATTTTACTTTTTTATAAAATTTAGTTAACCATTTTACTAAAATTGTAGAAATTACACGAAAAGAGACAAGATCAACTCAAATAAGGTTCTAATGGCTAAAGTCAACCAAAATGGTCGTGACATGAACTTGACAAGAGTCTAGAAAAAATTAAAAATGAGTAAGATGGTATATGCAATTCCTGTGATCTACCAATTTTTTAGGGAAATTGAAGGTAAGAGAAAAATTGGAAATTTTCAATAACAAAAGAGTTGTCCATGTAAAAATAATAGCTACCATGGTGGCTATTATTCTCCTTCACCTCAGAATCAATTGGGGCTGAACAATTGAATTCATGGCATGGTGGGAGAAAAAGTTTCATTAGGAGAAAAGAGTGAGAGCTTATGAAAAATTGGAAGGAGTGAAGGGTTGCTACCTATTTATAATCACCAAAATTTGTATGTCGTGCCAAAAAAACTATAGCTGTTATGTTAGAAAAATAATGAGTGTTGTGCCAAAATAAACTAAAAGGAGAAAATTGTTGTTGCATGTGAAACTCAAACATGTCTTGGGTAGCTTAAGAAAAACAAATAGGAGAAAATGGTTGATGCACCTATTTATAAAAGGTTTATTTATAATCACAAAAACTTATTTGTTTATAGTAAGAAATATGGAATTGTGATGCCCAAAAAATTGAAAGGAGCATTGTACATGAAACTTTTTGTTGTGCTAGCTAATGAGGCTATAAAGCTTAGGCCATGAGAATATAAGAATGCACTCTATGATATTATGAATGTACTTGACTCTTATATTTAATAATTATGTTTTTTTTTGTTCCTTAATTAGTCTAAAATCATGATGATGATAATATTTTATAAGTTACGGCATTAACTTTTTTAATTAAATTAAAATATTTGATCAATATTAAATTTTGTTTCATTTAAACATATGCAATATGCTTGCCTTTTGAATACCAAATGTTTGACTTAGGCACTATATGAGTGCATTTTACTTGATGCTGGTGGGAAAATTAAACACATAAAATGTAGTGATGCATAAGATACCATCAATAGGTTAGAAAATGTCAATACCCCAACACACTTATCATCTTGTTTACATAAACAATGCAACATCTTTGATAACCAATCTAATGACATTTCTTTCAATTGTAATCTTTGCAAGAGATGCTAAATTTTGTAATTATCATTGTAATATTCTATCATATTGATTATCATTCTTGGCTGAACTTAAAAAAGAAATCAATGTGATTTAATTTTTTTTTCTTAAGATAATATAAAAAATTAAAATAAAAGATTATGATATTTGAGTCATTGATTTTATTTACCAAAAAGTATAATTTTTATTATTTTAACTATTAATCTTATGTATTTTCTTATGAAAAAAATAAATTTATTATTTATCTCTTTATTTTTTTTTATTATTATATTACACATACATACATACATACATGTATATATATATATATATTCAAGCAATTACATATTTTATTCCAATAGTTTTAAAATTTAAATTCTCTATAATACAAAATAGGTTTGTCCACATTCATGGAAAATAAAAAAAAAAACAATATTTTTAATACAAAACCCTAAATCTTTATAACTATTTAAATCAAACCTAATATTATTAAAATTTTTAATCTTTTATTGCAATTTTTGTAAGTTCAATAAATAAAAAAGTACTTATATTTTGAATAAAAATTTAAAAAAGTGATTAATTACTTTAAATTTATCAAAAAGGAGAAAAGACCTTATTTGAATAAAAAAAGTAATTGATTTAAATAATTCCATTATTTAAATTTAATTTCTTTTTATATTAATTACATAATTTAAATAACAGATTAACCAATTTTTGTGAAAAATAAAGAATAATATTTTTGAATACAAAACCCTAGATTTTAGTATCTACTTAAATTAAGCCAAATACTTTTCAAATTTACAATTTTTTATTATAATTTTTAAAATTTCAATAAAAGGTAACTATAAATTCACCAAAATCAAACCAAATGTTATTTAAATTTCTACAATTTCAATAGATAGTTACTTAAAATACACAAACAAGTAAAATAAATCCTATTTTAAAATAAAATGACTAATTTGAGTAATTCATTTTTTATTTTAATTGATATTCAAATTTAATATTTTTTTACATGATGTACAAAATTTAAATATTTGATTACTCAACATTCATAGAAAAGTAAAAAATGATATTTTTCAACACAAAACTCTAGTTTTTAAAAACTATGTAAATCATTTCAAATTTTACTCAAACTTAAAGTTTTTAACAGTAGATTTTACAATTTTACTAAATGATTACTCTAAATTGATTAAAAATTTTTACCTTATTTATGTGATGAAACTTTATGTAGTGGAGAAACCCTTATTCTTTCCTTTCACAGCCACTCCAAAACATGGTTCTCTTCCCATGTTGGCAACACACACTTCCATTTCAAATTCAACTGATTGGAAGATTATTCTTTACCTTTTCATGCTTCCAACACTATCAATTTGTCTATCTTAAACCCTATCATCATCACTGAGATGTTTCTTCCCTAAAATTATTTTCCTCAATCTTGGAATTTGTTTCATCCATGATAGTGGTTATTGGAATTGTTTACTATTATTTTGGGTGCTACCGTTATCATTGTTACTCACAATGACTTGTAGATGTTGGATAAGTGTGAAGAAAGAAGGTAGATGCTAGAGTTGTTAAGAAACCCTAGCTATCTAATCAACTTCAACAATGTAGACATTTTACATGAAGAGCATATTAGTATGAAGGGAGTCTAATATTGCAATAATAATGTATTTATGTTTTTGAAATTCAATATTTTCAAGTATTAGGTTGGTACTGAGCTCAAGGATCCACTCTTGTATATTGTTGTTACATAATGTCATCTAATAAAAGCTTTGTTCGCTATGTTTTTTTGGGGAAATTATGAGTTAGTTTAATTACCATCATCAGCATAATGTGAAATTGAGTATTATGTTGTCTATCTAAACTTTCATAGTAATCGTATTTATACATAATTAATAATTTTAAGGTGGGTGTAAGTTCTAGTGAAACAACTAAACACTTTAACATCTGCAATGCCAACATTCTGAAAATGAGGTCTCTAATGAGAGGAAGAGAGGGATATTAGAGTTTCATGGTGAAGATGATGGTATAAACTCTTGACTATATTAAAATTTGAAAGATGATTGCTTTAAGTCATGTATTCAATGCCACTCTCCTTAAGGAAAAATTTTTCCTCACTAATTTGCAACAAAGGTTTATACAAATTCCCTCACAAGATAAAATGAAGCACACTTAATTATAGGTTGCACTATTAAAATCAAGCCCTTGAGAAGTTGGTGTATTTTTAGAATTATTCTTTAGAATGTCTATAATATTTCTATAGCAATTTCATAAATAAAAGGATCCTTGAATTATAATGGAGGAATTGAGAGAAGAAAGAAAATTTTTTTGATTTCTTGAATAAATAACAAGCTCTTGGTATTGATAAACATGGTGGTGACTATTTATCAATAGACACCTTTGGTCTTGTAGTTAACAACTTGAATGGCCATGAGTTAAAATGCTATGGACACAACTATTTTTTATTTTCTGTCATTTACTATGAAACAACATATAAAGTAATTAATTGATAACTAACACGTAATAATCATTTAGTATAAGGGTCATAACCTTTAGTTGCAACTCATAGGTATTGGGTTCAAAATTGATTAGACATTATTTTCAGTTATTTATTAAAGTCATGTTTATTACTCAATGGATACAATTAATAACTATTTGAGGGTAATGACTAGTGGTCGTGTCCTTTGGCACCACACACCCATCTTAATTTCAAATTGCAGGAGGCACAACCTATCACATTTCTTTCTTTTTATTTTGAAAGCCCCAACAATCCCTCAACATTTTCAAAATATCAAAAAATAGGAAGGATCCTTAACAATTTTATAGTCCTATGCATAAGTAAAGGTGTCTTATAGATTGAACCTTTACATAGTGAAAGGTGCATTACAATAGATCTGAATAATGTGTAGATAAGTTTTGAACCAACTATTCTTATTGATAAGTTGTAGAAACCATTCACACACATGATAATACAACATGACACATCTCTTTTAGATAATTGACACATTAAAAGGTCATTATGTCCATTTCCTTTTTGTGAATGCTTTAATATCATGCCTATTAGCTTAATGGAATAACCTAGACATTCCAAATTCATATAGGTAGACTAGGGCCCCTATTATAAGACACTCTTTTAAGTCTATTAAGAGTGTTAAACATTCATCATCCCAATTTTATTGCAGGAACCAAGCACTATATAACCTTGGGATAGAAATAAAAATTAATTATAATGATTCAATCACACTGACGATGTACTTTGACTCATTGAACTCAAGACTTGACGTTGTATCAAGCATTGAGTTAAGTTTCCATCATGGGTGGTTTGTATTTATGGGCTTAAGACTCATCCCTCTTTATGTCTTATTCAACATGTCTCTTATTAATCCTTGTGTTAAAAGATCAACAATGTTTTGACTTAATCTTACAAAATCAATTGTGATCACTCTATTCATGATCAAGTCTCTCACATAGCTATGTCTAAGACTAATGTGTTTGGACTTACCATTATGTACTTGACTATATGCTCTTGATTATACATTTATGGTATTTAAGATGTGTCCCATGCATATCTCATTATCAATTGCCCATTTTTGTCTCTTTTTGGTATCAACAATTGTCACATTTTTGGACACCTTTGGTCTTGTAATGTTCTAAACATAAGCCACTTGTAGTGACACTAACATAAAGTGAACTCTTTTTTGCCATTATATGAAGTTTCCTCCATCAAACCTCTTTAATTTCACAAAGTTTGAAGCTAATTCTTTCAACATTCCAAACATAGTTAGGAAAATTTTGCCTTCAAATTATTGATACAAACTCTTACCATATTGAAATTTGAAAGATGATTACTTCAAGTCATGTATTTGATGCCATTCTCCTTAAGGAAAAATTCACCCTCACTAATTTGCAACAAAGGTTTATGTAAATTTCCTCACAAGATAAAATGAAGCACACTTGATTGCAAGTTACACTACTAAAATTAAGCCCTTAAGAAGTTGGTGTATTTTTAGAATTTCTCTCTAAAATGTCTATAGTATTTCTACAATAATGTTATAGATAAAAGGATTCTTGATATTTAGGAACCAAGAGAAAGAAAAATTTTTTAATCTCTTGAACAAATGATGGGCCTCATGTATTTATAGACGTAGTAGTGATCATTTGTCAATAAACACCTTTGGTCTGGTGCTTAACATCTTAACCATTCATTAAATGGTCATGAGTTTGAATGCTAAGCACAAAGCTTTTCTTTATTTTCTATCATTTATTGTGAAATGACATATAAGATAGTTAATTGATAACAAACATATAATAATCATTTAGTCTAGTGGTCATAACCTATATTTGCAACTCATAGGTCTTGGGTTCAAAACCCATCAGACACAATTAATAATTGTTTAAAAGTAATTGGACTAGTGGTTGTGTCAACCCATCCTAGGTTCAAATCATAGGAGGCACAACTTATCACATTTCATTCTTTTTAATTTGAAAACTCCAACAAAAGATGAGGTATCTATTGTTATATTACATACAAGAGTGTCATTTTATGATTTTTTCCAAGTTGACCGATAATGTTAGTATATATTTTATAATTTCTAATAATCTATGATACAAAGTATAATTATGTCTTATATTTTATACAAGAGCTTTCTTTTTGTTCGTTCTCCTTCTGGAGTTGATAGCCTATAATTGAATTCCTATCATCAAGCATATATCATAATCACCATCAAAATTTAAATATATTAACTAATATTGAAATCAAATCATTGAAAGATAAAGAGAATACAAACAATTAACAAGTAGGTTGAATAACTAATAAACTTATGATACTAAAAATAAGGTTATTGTTTTCAATTTTGGAGGAAATTTTAATAACCTGATATCTTTTATAGTCTAATTTTTCAACAAAAGGAATGGTCCCATCAAATACATGTACTAATCACATTTTCCATTAATTTTATTTTTGAAAACATAAAATAACTATTAAAATTAAAATAGGTATACTTGAAATTAGTTAGCTTTCTATTAAATTAACTATAATAATTTCATCCCACATTGTTCTATTAAAATTCAAAATCCAACTCAAATGGAAAATGGGCCCATTAGATTTAGACAAAAAAAACAATCACTTTCCTATTTGACATCCAATTATGTCCTCATCATCCAATCGTTATGCCTCCAATTAGTGAGCTTTCATCAAATATCTATTATGAATCTATGACATATTACATGCATGTTTCTATTTCAAAATCTTTGTTGATTGATGTATTATTGATTAGAATTAATGTCAGTGGCTGAATTTTGTTGAAGAGAGGCACCACTTAGGAAGCAAAACAAAGGTTTTCCATTGAAGTTCCTAGTTTTCCTCATTTATGCTCTTATTCTTCCTTCAAGTAAACTCTCCCACAATTTTTTATGAATTCCTTTTTTTTTAATTTTCTTTTTATGGACAATTCACTGAATGGGAATTGAATTTTGACTATCCAACGATAAAGTTTTGTAGGTGGCTATAATGTTTTAATTCGACTCTCACTATGCCATAGGCCTAAATGTTTATAATTGTGTTGGCTAGGGCATTTGCTCATGGCTTTCACTAGGTGTACCCTTGTACATATTTGTTGCTTCTTATACTATTTTGTTGATTGATTTATTCAGTTATTATTGGAATGTAATTTCTAATTTTGATTCCTTTCACTAAATTTTTTGACCATGTTGTCAATGGTTGAGCAATTATATTAGTTGCTCCAGGGGCCTTAGTTTTGGTTTAGACTTTTCTTGGGTTGTCAAAGTATCAATTTGCTTTCTTTTTTTTTTTTCTAGGGATGTATGAAAATCATTTCATATCATAAATTCATGTTTTTGATTGGAAGGATAAGCATGTGTAAATGGTTAGTCATTGCAATTAAAGTAATTATTATGGACATGATGCCCATGCCTACAAGTAGTTTGAGAATATGCTTTCTTATGTGCAAAATGGTGTTGTTTTTAGCATAATTTTTATGATTTTTGAGTTAAAAAGGATGAAATTATTGTAAAGGAATTTGCATTAATGGGGTAAAATGAAGAGGAGGGATTTGGGGTTGAATTTTGGAGAATTCCCATCAATTAATTAAATTTATAGTACCTTTTTGTTTAAGCCCTAACTTGCTGAAATTGGTACTTGTTACTTTATTTAGACTAGTATAAAGAGAGAATTCAAGGGAACTATCAAAACCTTTTTGGTTATCTAATCAATTTCAAAGATGTGGACATTTTACAAGAAGAACATATAAGTAGGTAGGGAGTTTGACTCTAACACTAAGATAATAGTGTATTGTGTGCTTGAATTAAAACATTTTCAACACTATGTTGATACTAAGCTAGAGGATCCACTTTTTTATATTGTTCTTACTTGGTGCCAACAAATATTGTTTGTTAAGTTTTCTAGCAACATGCATCATTGGACCTAGAAATTTTTATGAATTTGTTTCATGTCATTGCTATATAGATTGTATTCTCATGTTTCAATACTAAAAACCTTAATCCACTCCATAATCTTCTGCTAAGTTAATTTCCTTTGTCTCTTTTGGGTTCTTTGCCTTGTTGAGTTGGTGTTTATGAATTATGAAGCACATGACCATTAAAAAGTTGTGTTTGGTATTTCTTGCCATGTACACAATGCAAGAGATTGAAGTTAACATCTAGACTAAGGGTTTTGTCATATCTGGACAAGAAATTAGGCATAAGTCTAAAAGAAAAAAATGCAATGGAGCAAATTTCAAGCATTTGCTAATTCCTTTTTAACAACTAGAAATATTACAATAAAAATTGGAAGAGAGGATTGACTCAAGATACATCCTTTGTTGTTTTTGTTTCTTTGTTTTAGTCTCAATTTAGTTATGAGTTATTCATCTCTATCATCCTTTCTTCTAGTGAATATAGATATGGAAACTTTTTGGTTGGTTTTATAGCATTTGTTCTACTCAACTTCAAAGTTTACAACTCCACAAAAATTTTATCTTTGTTTCCATGTCTTGCATGTAGGAAGTTAGCTTGGAAAATTAAGTAAGGAGCCTAGTAGACCTTTTGACCTATATCTTACATGGCAAAAATGTAATGGGAGACTATGAGAAATTGAAACATGTTTTTATTATTTTTTCCCCTTTTAATACATTTTTCTTTTCTTATTAGGATGGTCTTATAGACAATCTCTTAGAGGATGATATTTCTCCATCTTGTATTCTACAAATAATATTTCTTTTCCTTAGCAAACATGTTTAGTAAAACAAATTAATTTGACATTGAGGGCAAGTGAAAATGCAAAATGGTTAACCCTATTTGCATTTCTTCTACAACATACTTTCATTTTTATAAATCATACATGATATTGCAATCAGTAACTTAGAAGAAAATTGGATTGGATAGTATTTTAAATTTTGCTCTGAGAATAATGCTTACATCTAAAACTATTTTCTAAAGGAGTTATTTTATTATGAAAACTGAGCTAACTACCTTTGTAAGAGTATGAAACCAAAACTTCCAACACATCTAAACCATTTTGTTTATTATCTAGGATTTTAAAAAAAATTAAAAAATTAAACTAGACAAAAACAAAAATATTTTCCTTTTTTTGGGTTACCCAACTCAAGTATATTTTCTCCCTTTGTCCATTTTTCCCATTAATCTTATACCCTTCAAAAAAAGAAAGAAAAAACTTTTCAAAAATGTCAAAGCTCTTAATTATTTGAACACAAATAAACATATTCTCTATACATACATGAAAAAAGTTAGGAATTATCTAGGATCCTAATACTTTTAGAGGCATCTTGAATTGTCATTAACATTGATACATCATTAGGATCATTTTTGTCTTGGCTAGAAAAGTTTGAACTAGAAATACAATTAAAATTAGTATTAGTTGAGCCATATGTTATGTTTAATGCACAATTATTCCAAATCTTAGTCATCCAATTACAAAACTCTCAAAATATTAAATTTTTTGTATAATCATCTTCACCGTCCATTACTACTCATAGAGTGGCAACAACTGAACCAAATAGATGCTAAATATAGCAAAGCCAATGCAATAATGAACTTAACATTAATGGCTAAACTATTATAAGTTAGGTCAATGGAACTTTAATTAATTGAATAAATAAAATAAAATATTAAAAAAATGTAAAATAAAATAAAATGAAATATCACTAATTGATATCATGAAATGAAATTGGGCATTATATTGTCTATCTAAACTTTCCTAATAATTGGATTTATACACAATTAATATTATTAATAAGGTGGGCATAAGTTATAGTTAAACAATTAAACACATCAACGTCTACAACACAAGCAACACCCACAATTTTTGTCAAGGAAATCTTTCATAATCATAATTATAGATTTCAACACTTCTTACAAAGTTTACAATTAAAAGAAACATCATTGGATCAAACCAACAAAACATATCAGTGAAGCCCCAAGAAGGAAAGAATTAAATTATATTACAACATTGGAAAAAAAAAACAAGAGAAGAAAAATGAAAAAAGGAAAATAAATGTTCTAATGAGATGATGGCCCATAAGAATTGACCTATGGAGTGTCATATTTCATGCATGTTTTTGTTTCAAAATTTATGTTGATTGATGTACTATTAATTATAATTAATGTTTGTGTTTTGAATTTTGTTAAAGAGAGTCACTCATTAGGAAGCAAAACAAAGGTATCCATTAAAGTTCTAGGTTCCTCTCATTTATGTTCTTATTCTTCCTCTAACTAAATTTGCCACCATTTTTTTTCTTTTTGGTGATTATTTTTTTCTTTCATTCTATGGATTATTCACTACATGTGTTTTGAATTTTAATTGTCCAATGTTTGGCCTTTATGGTTAATTGTAGTGTTTCAATTCAAGTCTCACTGTGCCATAGATCTGTTTTGAGGGATCAATTGTTTATGATTATGTTAGTTGACTCATTTGCTCAAAACTTTTACTTGGTGTATCCTTTTTCAAATTTACTGCTCATTCTACTATTTTGTTGATTTATTTATTTATTTTTAAAATATGATTTCTAATTCTGATACATTTTACTTTAATTATAAGTTAACAAGTTAATTTAAAAAAACTAATTTTTATTTATTTATCATATAATATATAATAGGTAAAAAATTTATTTTTATATATTAATTTGAATGTAAAGTTTACAAATTTTTATTTTTTATACTAATTTTTATCTTACTATTAAGTTATGGTTGTATGTTAACTAGTAAATTTATAATACATAAAAAAAAAAATTATTATTTAATATATATTTTTTATATATTAATTTATATTTAAAAATTTTAAAAATATATTTTATATATCATGTACATTTTGTATTATTTACAGGAAGTATATATAAAAATATATATGTGTGTATAATTTTTAAAACATCATAAATATTTAAAATTAAAATAAATTATTATATATATATATATATAACATAACTTATATAAACTAAATATATTATTTATTTACACAATATATAAAAAAAATGGTGTGCATCTGAAATGTGTATATACTTGTATAGCATAATAAATAAATAATAAATTTTTTTTATTTTTTTTCAAAAGAAAAATTATAAAATTTATAGTTAAAATAGTAAAAATTATACTTTTTGGTATATAAAATCAATAATTTAAATATTACAATCTTTTATTTAATTTTTTATGTTATCTTAATAAAAAAAAAAGGTATAATGACTAATTTTTTAAGTTTAGCCAAGAATGATAATTAATATGATAAAATATTGTAATGATAATTATAAATTTTGACATCTATTACAAAGTTTACCATTAAAAGAAACGATGCTAGATTAGTTATTAAAGATGTTGTATTGTTTGTGTAAATGAGATGAGAAAGGTGTTGGGGTATTGACCTTTTTTGACCTATTGATGGTATTTTAAGCAATGCTACATTTAACATGTTCAATTTACTCACCAACATCAAGTAAAATATACTTATATTGTGGCCAAGTTGAACCTTTGATATTCAAAAAGTAAACATATTGTACATATTTAAATGAAGCAAAATTTAATATTGATCTAGATATCTAAATTTAATTAAAAAAGTGATGTTATAACTTATAAATTGTTATCATCATTATGATTTAAGACTAATCAAGAGACAAGAGAAGCATAACTATTAAATATAACAGTCAAGTATTTTTATAATATTATAAAGTGATAAGTTGTCTTCTTATATTTACACATCCTAAGCTCTATAACCTCATTAGTTGGCACAATAAAAAGTTCCATGTACAACGCTCTTTTCAATTTTTTAAGCACAACAATTCCATATTTCCTACTATAAACAAATATGTTTTTCAATTATAAATAGGCCTTTTATAAATAGGTGCTGCAAGCATTTTCTCCTTTCTATTTTCTTAAGCAACCTAAGACATGTTCAAGTTTCACATGTAAAACCCCTTTCTCCTCTCTATTTTTCTAGCACAACACTCATATTTTTCTAACACAACAACAACCCTTCTTTCTTTCTGATTTTTCATAAGCTCATGCTCTTTTGATAATGAAACTTTTTCTCTCCCACCACACTATGAATTTAATTATTTAGCCCCAACTAATTTTGAGGTAGAAGAGAATAACAGCTGCCATGCTAACTATTATTTTTACATAAATAACTCTATTATTGTTGAAAATTTCCAATTTTTCTCAAAACTTTTTCCCTTATCTCTAATTTCCCTAGAATTGGTAAATCACAAGGATTGCATGTACCATCTTATTCATTCTTAATAGCAAACTTCACATTAATGGCTAATTTGTTATTAGTTAGGTCAATGCATCTTTAATTAATTGAATATATAAAATTAAAATACGATAAAAGAATACTTAAAATAAAATAAAATGAAATGTTACTAATTGATATCATGAAATGAAATTGGGCATTAGATTGTCTATCTAAACTTCCATAATAATCTAATATATACACAATTAATATTATTAATAAGGTGGGCATAAGTTATAGTCAAACAACTAAACATGTCAACATCTACAATGCAAGTCTCACCCACAGTTTTTGTCAAAGAAATCTTTCATAATCATAATTACAAATTTCAACATCTCTTACAAAGTTTATAATTGAAAGAAATGTCATTAAATTGGACTAATGAAACACATTAGTGAAGCCCAAAGAAGGAAAGAACTAAATTATATTACAATGTTAAAAAAAAAATAGAGCAGCAAAACGAAAAAGGAAAAAAATGTAATGATGAGATAATGGCTTGTAAGAACTAACTTAGAAAGTGTTGTATTATACACATGTTTCTACTTTGAAATATTTGTTAATTGATGTGTTATTAATTAGAATTAATATCTATTTTTGAATTAATACTCATGCATGTACCATGAGAGAGTCGCCTGTTAGGAAGCAAAGCAAAAGTGCCCCATTCAAATTTGGGATTACTCTGAATTATGTTCTTATTCTTCCTTTAACTAAATTCCCCACCATTTTTTTTCCTTTTTGGTAATTATTTTTTTCTTTCATTCTCTATTCTAGTCACTACATGTTTCTTGAATTTTGATTGTCCAATGTTTGACTTTTATGGGTGATTGTAGTGTTTTAGTTCAACTCTCATTATGCCATAAACCTATTTTGAGGCACTAATAGTTTACAACTGTGTTGGCTAGCTCATTTGCTCATGGTTTTTACTTGGTGTATCCTTTTTCAACCTTGCTACTTGTTCTATCATTTTGTTGATTTATTTATTTATTTTTAGAATTTGATTCCCAATTTTGATACTTTTCACTATTTTCTTTTTATTTAACCATATTGTCAATTGTTGAGCAATCATATCAGCTATTCCAAGTGCTTTAGTTATGGTTTAGGTTTTTCTTGGGCTATGGGGTGTGTCATTTCATTTTTCTATTAAGGATGTACAAAAATTGGTCTGGATCAAAAAAATCTTGTTTTTCATTGGAAGGTTAAATGTGTGAATGGTTAGTAGTTGCAACTAAAGTAATTGTTACGAACATGATGTCCATGTATAAAAGTAGTTATAAAGAATAATTGTTCCAAGTAGTTTGAGAATATACTTTCATATATGCAAAATGATGTTGTTTTTAGCATAATTCTTATGATAGTTAAGCTAAAAAGAATGAAATTATCGCAAAAGGAATTTGCATTAATGGGATAAGAGGGAGAGGGGATTTGAGGTTGAATTTTGGAGAAATCCCATTAACTAATGCTAATTACAATGCACATCATACACAACGCATATAATTATTAGTTCAAAACTTTTAAAATACTAGTCCTATAATTATCTCAATTGTGACCTTTTTATTGTTCCTAAACTTTTATTTCTTTTTCCTTTTTACATTTTTTTAGGTCTCTAAATGTTTCTCAGATAGCTAATAAAAAAAGATTAATTATACACTAAGTCATTCACTAAAATTTGGTGTGATATAATGATGCATATACACTATAAATTTAATAGAGTTAACATTTTGAAATACAAATGTGCCCATTTTGATTTGCATATCTTTTTGAAATCAAAAAGTTTGCCCTAGTGGAAGCATGTGGGTAAAAAATTTGGATAGAACTTTAAGTTGCTTTCTTATAGGTTAACGATAATGGATGTATGTATTTTCTTTGGAGATATTTATGACATCTAAAAGTGCTAGATAGGATGATATGACTAAATTATCATCAATTATTGACAAAGGCATGATGTTTCCATCCGTGCTTCTTATTGGCACATAAAGGCATGCATGTGGGATTTTGGTATTTTTTAGATGCATTCTTGGAAGGAGCTTTTAGATTGGAACTCCTCTGCTGGATAATCCATTGCTATGCTACAAGAAAAGTTGGCAAGTTTGAACAATCAAATGCTGCTAAAAGGTTGTGCTTGTTTTGAGTAATAATGGCTATTTACCTACCATTAAAACCCATATATATGGATAATACACATAAACATCCTCCATATTGATGTCAATAGGCCACAGCTTAGGTTGAATTGATTAAAATTAAGATTTTAGCTATTTGAGAATTATTATCCAACTCAAATGTAACTCAGTAAACTTTGTTGTAAGATTGGAATTTTCTTTTAAGGTTCAAGGTTAAAAAAGTACCACAAACATGTTTATACAAGTTGCTTTATATTGAACCATGAAATTAAGATTTTTCCTTTATGCCTATTGTTGTAAAAATAATTTAAATAACCAATTCTTCATGCAACTGATTATTTTTTTACATATTAAAATTACTTGGTTTGCTTTTACAAATTATCGAGATTAGTACTTAAGATGGATTTTTGTCTTTTTTGACTTTTACCTATCAAGAAAGGAATAAATGCAGTAAATATATAATCATAGTTGTAATATTGAGTTGCATTATTGTAGTTGAAAGTTCTTATAGGAAAGGTGTCTTATAAAAATAGATTGGGTGGGCCCATTGTAATCATTTAATGATTGTAGGCCATTGAATCAATAGTTTTCAATTTTCAAGCCCAATAACTTTGTTTGGTGAACTTTGAACTTAGAGATAAATGAGCAGTGCAATGGGCCTAGTCTTCACCCAACCAGTCTCCTCAATTGTGGATTTGTGGTGCTTACATGATGGATGGTATATATATATATTAATTTGATTAAACCTTATTAAATTTAAAATTAAAGTTGTTATTATTGTTATATTTGATTAAAATCCATTCGAACATGTTACAAGCTATATAAATAAAAATTTAATTTTATTCTTATAATTTTGTACTCTAAAATATAGATAATATTCAACCATGATAAAATATGCAACCAAAGAAAAGGAAAAAAGGAATATACATTTGTCCTAAGTAAATCTTCATGGTTTACTGCTCCCATTTTGTTTTGAGTTGTAATTACTTGAAAACAATAATCATGTTTTACAACAAGAGAATCCATACACATTTGCAATCATAGGAATTAGGCTAATTAATCAACTTGTATAAGTCTAAGGTCACTTTTAGTAAAAATATTGAGCTAGTAATTAAATAAAGAGTGGTATTGGCTCTATCATCATATGGTGGATAAAAAGGAAAGGTAATTAATTCCACCCACTTGTATAGGGAGATCAAAGCAGGTACGAATATCCTTAGTGAATGTATGTGGAGAAAAACTCAAAGGGTGGAAAGAAAAATTTCTATCTTGACTAGTAGGGGAAGTTTGTGTTAGGTCAATACTAACATATACAACGAATGTTGTTTATTGTTACAATATTAATTGGATAATCTGTATCCTATCATAGGTCATAATTGGGTAAATGCTAAGATGCGTATATGTTGCTAACACACTATTGTTTACTAAAATTGTGACATGTGGACATACTGCTAGGAACATATGGAAAAGAAAGGAAAATGATAAAAAGTGTCATTTTAAAAAATAATACAAAATGAAATTTTAAAAAATGTGTGAGAGAAAAGACAAGTTTCTAACCCTTTTTTCCATATATAAGTGAAAGGACAAAAGTGGTAACAAAAAGATGAAAAATCTTTTTTTCGAAGTCTTGAATTGCATTCTTACCAAATAGTATAACCAAAGATGTCATAATTACATGGCCTATCCAAGTGTTAGTCATAAATTCCTTCTTTTTGAAAGATCATTAAGGGTTTTTTTTTATGCACTTTGTAAGAAGTTGCCATCTCTTTAACTCATAGCTTTTGCTCTCCTTATCCTCTTCCTTAAAACCCACCTTATTCCCCTCTTCAACTCATCTATAAAAGATTTTACCTTAACTCTTGTCAAATAACAATCCCTATCTTTCTCTCTTATTCTTCCCACTAGCAATTTAACTTAGAAAAAGAAGAAAAGAGATGAATTATTTGTACATATTATTCTTATTGTTAATTAGCATGAACTTCTTATTCTAATCCTTAATTAACATGAATGTTTAGCATGAAATTCTTATTCTAATCCCCAATTAACATGAATATGTAGAGCAATAGTACATTAACCTTTGTTTCTCTTCTAACAATAGTTTGATGACAACTTTTTATTTAAAGCATTTCTTTAAACTCAATGTTCTTATTTAAAAATCTAAACTAATAGAACAAGACATAACTCAAAAGCTAACTTACCAGCACAATAAAGAGGATGACTATAATGGTTAGCCAATGTTGGAGGTTGATCACTAGGAAAGAAATTAGATGATCACATATTTAATTCCCATTCTTACTTAAAACAAATATATAAATAAAAAGAAAACAAAAAAAGTGGAGAGGGAAAAAAAAATCAAAATGACCCTTTTAGATTAGAAATAAGAATCACTAATTTTTTTGAGTACATTACATTTCAAGCATGTGACACAAGGAACAAACAAGAACAATCACTATTGAATTCAATGCATTTAGTGCTGGACATTTAGTAGTAGAAATACCATGACAACAAATTATACATTTTTTGTTTTCAAGTTCAAATTACTAGTCACCATTATGATCTTTTGAGAGTTTGATTTGCATTTAGGAACACTAGTATTGTAATACTTGTTTCACAGATAGAACCAATACATATAGATGATATATTAGTTGATTAATTTTAGGTGTATGCAATAGTAAACATGATCAACAAGTTTGAACAAGATCTAGATTTTGCTACCAAAACTTGGTTATCATCATTTTCTTTCGTGTCTAATTTAACTATTTAACCTAACATAATTATGAAAATTATAAATATAAAAGGGGCTTTCATTTAAATGAAATGAAGCTTATTTTGTAAATTTAGAATATTTTTTTACCAATTACAAAAGTAACACATTGCTTGTAAAAATGAATTGTAACTTGTGAGATGCAACTTCTTATAGCAATTAATTTCTCAGATGATAAGAAAGAAATTATATTCTTAGATGATCCATGAAAATTCTCACAAATCCTTTTCTTATTCTTATTGTTGGACATACTTGAGTTTAACCACTCTTTTTAATTGAAGCATTTGTTGGTGCACATTATACATATTTAAACAAATGCAAAAGTTATTCTTTCAATTTATCTCTAATGGGTGTATGCAATGGTAAACATGATCAACAAGTTTGAACAAGATCTAGACTTTGCTACCAAAACTTGGTGATCATCATATTCTTTTGTGTCTAATTTAACTATTTAACCTAACGAAATTATGAAAATTATAAATATAAGAGGGGCTTTCATTTAAACATAATGAAACTTATTTTATAAATTTAGAATTTTTTTACCAATTACAAAACTAACACATTGCTTGTAAAAATGAATTGTAACTTATGAGATGCAACTTCTTATAGCAATTAATTTCTCATATGATAAGAAAGAATTTATTTTCTTAGATGATCCTTGAAAAATCTCACAAATCCTTTTCTTATTCTTATTGTTGGACATACTTGAGTTTAACCACTCTTTTTAATTGAAGCATTTGCTGGTGCACATAATACATAATTAAATAAATGCAAACGTCATTCTTTCAATTTATCTCCAATGAATGCATGCGAACGATATATTTATTTCTTATTTGGTCATTATTAAACTGACCACATATTTTTCTAAATATTTTTATTTCTATCATGCTTTATTTTTTTGAAATTTTAATAACTATAATTTAGAGTAAGCAGTATTCAACTACTTAGTTGTTCTTGAACATGACATGTGATACAAAGTTTTAAAAAGTTTTTCTCTCCAACAAGATGTAAAATATTTTGATAGACTTTTTAAATAAAATATAATCAAATGATTTTTTTTCAATAAATAATATTTTATTTTGCTATGGTTCTCTTGGAAACCATTTAACTCAATTAAGTTATGAAAACTATTAATATTAAAAGAGCTTTCACATAAATATAATAGATATATTTTGTAAATTTAGAATTTTTTTCCTAATTATAAAATTAAAATATTATTTATAAAAATGAGTTGTAACTTATAAGAGATAACTTATTATAGCAATTAATCTTTCATTTTCTATTTTTGTGTTCAAACATGACGTTGACCTGAAGTATGGATAATGGAGCTGATGTTCATATTCTTCTTGTTTTTGGTGATAAACGAGGGGAAACCCCAAGCTAAGAAGCTCCTACTCTAGGGAGATAGACTCCAACAATGTCTTCCATAAGAATTGGCCAAAGCCCGGCAGGTGATTATGGAAAATACTGCAGCCCCGGGTTCTGTGACAACGCAAATGAAGCGAGCCAATCTGCCGCCCTATTTCCTTTCTGGTATGCATATCCCAATCTCGTTTAAGCAGCTCCCTGCAGCTACAGAAAAGAGTGGCTTGAGGTGAGATATCGGCACCTATTCATATTCTAATGGAGACGCGGGTTTTTCAAAAGCAAAACTCATAGATTCATGTTGGGTTTGACCCTCGAGACCCAAAATTGGTCTAAGGTGAATGATGAAATACAATATTTGATGATATAATCAAAAAATTTCAAGACTGAAGCATTCATAAGCTGTGAGGGTAAAAAGTTTATGGGGCTGCATCAAAAGGAACTGCTAGGGTAAAGGAAGTACTTTAGTGAGACATTTTCAAAAATACAAACTATATAGATCTTAAGTAAGCATGGTTAGCTTATGCAAGATATTAAATTCTTAATAAATGTGAAGGATACCAGTAATATGAAGAAAGAATAGGGAAAAAAAAAATAGACATTAAATTTGAACTCATTGTAAATTTAGGAAGATGAGGGTTTTGGCAATTTTCATCTGAATTAAACGTAACTTTTCCACACTTGCACTCATTAAACACACAAAAAAAAAATCCATAGCTAAAAACAAGCAATACCTGACAGTATTTCCAGGGAACCATTGAGGTCATTCCCATAAAAATTCAAAATTTCTAAGTTCTTCAAGTTTACTAATTCTGCAGATATATTAAAAGGAAAATAATTGAGTAAGTGAGTTCAATTCTAAATTTCATTGTCTAAGTTACTTTAAATTTACATGTCTTGTAGTGGGAAGATTCCATCCAAGTGGTAGTATGCAAGACAGGTTATTTAGAGATGTGACAGCATCCAATGATTTTGAACTGCTCTTCGCGATGAGGTTACCTTCAGGGTTCAACACATCTAACTTCTGCAATCCTAATTCTAGTTACATTTAGATCGTTGTAACTTAGGTGCAATTGTTCTAAGTTTTCCAAAGTTGTTGGTCCTAAAAAAATAATACTAATAAAGAAAAATGTGTGTTATACTAGCATAGTACTATGACTCTAGGGAAAAAAGAAATGAACAAAAAAATTAAATAGGGAATTGCAATACCTGTTGCAGAAATGGATACCCCCAAATTGTTTGCACCAATATTCAGTGTCCCAGGTGACGTAGGATAGGATGTTGCTATTGAATTTGTCGCTTTCTAGATTCAATATCATCAAATCCTTCAACAACTTAAAATTTGCTATACATAGAGTGTTTAAGAGTTATTCCCCACAAATGCATTTTTAAACACAAGATTGGTAGACCAATCACATGTTGAACTCAACCATATCAATTAAATATTTCATATCGACCTCAATTGCCAATTTGGATTCATCCTTATGAATAAAGATGGCATAACTTGCAGAATATAGCAAAATTATACATGCACACATATAATGAGCCTACTTATTACATAAAATGGAAGTACAATTGCTTTGAAATGATGAAATTCTTTTAATTAGAAAATTATTATTATTGATTATTTTATTTAATAATTGTCTTTTATTATTTCTAAAATAATAAGTAAAATTATATCTGTAATAATAGTCTGTTAAATTTATAAATTGGTAATATTCTGTAATTTTTGAAATTAAATAATCAATAATATTATCAGAACATTTAACTTATTAAAGGCTAATCTCCTCGAAGAGATCATTGGATGTCGATCCTCTTGAAGAGATCATTGGAGGCTAATCTCCTCGAAGAGATCAATTCTATTCCTTTTTCTTATTTCAATTCCCAAATCTCAATCCCTACTTCCAAATCTCCAATTACAAAACTCTAGGTTCTCAACATAAAATTTTATGAAAAACTAGAAATATTATTTATCTTTTCTTTTGACGAAATAGGAAAAAGAAACAAACAAAAATTAGAAATACAAACAAACTTTGATGACAAATTACAATTATTACACAAGCTAATAAACACATATTTGTACTAATTTAGTGCACCAATGCGTAGAAATAAAGAAGTTTTGATAGCAATATAATATGCAACTGTAACTTCACAAGGATATGATCGCCTCAAGTTATTCTCTTGGAAAATAGCTCTCAAAGATATGAGGGCAACTTGAGTAGGTGGGCTGAACCAATTAGATCGGCAATATGTGAATATTAAAAATAAAAAATGTAAATTACACTACTGGATTTCAGGGTCGTATGATAGTTCTTCACTGTTTTGGTATTGGCATCCACATGTTTATCCTTAATTTGCTTTAATTAACCAACTTCATAGTTAGACTGTTTGGATCGTGTCACCCAATAATTATTCCCATAATACGGGAAAAAAATGGTTTGAGTCAAACACATTATAGTTAGGCCTTAAATTCGTTAGCATTCTGAATGTTGGTCATGTAATAGAAATAGCTTGCATTTGCATCATGATTCCCAGATTAAAGTAAAGAAGAAAACTGTACTTTACCCAACTTATATTTCATGAGACCAACTTAAGACGCAATTTCTGGTTTCTTAGCCTAAATGATGATAATATTCAGCTTTTGTGTACTGATCTCGTTCCTCTTATTTTTAGGAAGAAACAAGAACTATGACAGAACATTGACGATAAATGTTAAGGACATATGACGCATCCTGGAGAAATCACATATGAAAGTAGATGAAATGTGGAGCCCAAATGCTATGTGACAGTGCAGCGTTCCAAGCATCAGTTGTGAACAAAGAAACACAAGTGTAAATGAGTGCAGCAATTCTGCAAGTATATTTTGTCTGATTGGCATGTCACATTATAATTGCAGGTTCCTATCTTATGATTAACTGGAATTTGCATGTTTATCTTGTGGGTCATTGTATCCTATTTGAACTTGTTAAAAGAAACCAAAACAATCGACAATTGTTGCCACCTGTATTGTGCAGCTGTTTTGCAGATTACTACAATGACATAATGTTGCCAATTTTCTCAATTTAGCTAATTCTGCCAAATAATTAAATTAACAGACGAGCATCTTATTCTAAATGGGAAGATCCTGGAAATCGATGCTTGACACTACTTCTTCACTTTCACTGTTGTTCATCATCAAGAGATCAAGCCTATGTTCTGAAGCAATTCCCAAGTCTCTGTTCGGATCATTCATGTACCTTTAACTAGATAATGATTTAAGCTATGTTTAGGACATGTCAAATGTCCTTTTAACTTGTAAGAAAACCGCTAAGAAGCTGAAAAGCTTGCATAGAAAGAAATGTCGAGTGTTAGTTTGATTAAGCCAATTTCCTCGAGCTACTTACATGCCAATTAAACATACTGTTTATGTAATCATTTGAACTTTGTAAGTTTTTCCATATAGCAAAGAATTGTTGATTATGCAAGTTTCTCTCAACTTTACCACTTTAGAACTCTGTATTTCAGATCCTTGTCTCTTGACTTGTTTCAATATCACAAATGGCCTCTCTCTCGCACATTTTTTTTTTATTTTTTGTGCTTCAGGAGAGCTTTTGGAGTATGAATATTGCATTTGATCAATGAGAGAGAATTGCCATTGAGGAGAAAACAAAACCTTTACTTTTTCATACTATAGGTGATGAAGAGGACGACTGACACCCAATGGGAAATATAATACAAAAATGTTCCTATAAGGTGTATATGTGTCTAACATTCCCTTGCAAGCTAAGTGGGGAATATGATTCAAGGGACGGATTCAAGCTGGCACTTGCAAAATTGGAAGAGTTGGTTTGTATCCAGCTTTCTGATTGTGGGATCAATTTTGCCTAAAGAGTGCAAAAATGTGTTGCTCAAGATTTTAACATTAATTCCCAAACCCTAGTTCCTCAACAAAATTGAAGTCAAAGGGCCATACCACCAGTAAAGTTGAACTCTAGTAGAAGTGGTCGTGAACATAAATGCGCCAAGTCAGCAAGACAGCATGCAAGAAAATTCCACGGGAGAAGAGATTTTAGAGCAGAACATAACCTTACAGATAGGCTGGCTGTTTGGAAAAGGTTGAATACCAAGGATAAATTGCTAATACGCGGATGAAATTACAGATCATGGATACTATGTATACCCATGTTCTAGTATGGATTTTGGAAAATTGGTTCACAGAATTTACTTGGGCAACAAAACGTCTTAAAGAAAAAAAAGGAGAGAAGATCTTGTAAAATTGACACAAGAGAAGAGTTAGATGTAACCATTTAATATGCAGGAGACTCCTAGTATTTACAGACATTGATACAAAGAACAGCCTTTTTTTTTTTTTTTAACGGGTTTAGGGCCTAGCACAACGAAGATTATCTTTTCATGTAGTTTTCAATAGAACCCTCTAGTTCCAATTCTTTTTCAAATTCTACTAAAACTGTTTTTTGTGAATAAAAATTATAATTTAATATTAAAAAGAGATGTTTGTTAATTTTATTTCTAAAAAACATAAGTATGATATACCATTTTAGAAAAGTGAGACTACCGGATAAGTAAATAAAATAAATAATAATAAAATAATAATTTAACTTTTATTTTAGTGAAATTAAACAATTTGTTACTCTTTTCAAAATTAAATTCACTTTCTTAATATCAATACTTTTCTAATCAAGTAATATCTTAAATCAATTTTATCTTTATTTAAATTTAATTTTTTTACAAAATTTATACAATTTAAATAATAAATTTCTTAAATTTTAAGAAAAAAATAAAATAATTTAAATTTGAAAAAAATTATTTAATTTGAATAATTAGTTAAATAAATATTGATATTATTTTAATTTAAAAATTTTTATGTAATTTACATAATTTACATAATAAATTATATTTAAAATTTAAGAAAAAATAAAAATAGACTAAATTTGAATAAAAAAATATTTGACTTAAATAATTATTTAAATAAATTTTAATATTATTTAAATTAAAAGTTTTTATGTATAATTTTTATAATTTAAATAATAAATTATTTAAAATTTAAAAATAAATAAAAAAAGCATATTTGAATTAAAAAATATACTTAATTTGAATAATTATTTAAATAAATTATTTTGTTATTCAAAATTTGAATTTTTTAATGTAATTTATGTAATAAATTACTCAAAATTTAAGTAAAACAAAAAAAAAATCATATTTGAATTAAAATTTTTGATTTAAATATTTGTTTAAAATATATGAATTTTTTTTTAGAGTCAAATTAGAAATCACTTATTGCTATTGCAAATACTAAATGAAGTTAATTAAATAAGACACTTTTATTTTGGCAAAGGAAAACCTAGAGGACGTGCATACCTAGGTATGCGGCAATAGAAAATTTATTCTATTTTAAGAGCAATACAAAATTGTGCTCCCACTTCTGGGTGGTATTTGCACCCAAGACTATTTGGATGGCAATCAATCCGATTTTTCCAGTTGAGACTATAATGTCGAGATTTGGCCTCATTTTCAAATTAAAGAAAATATATATATCATTTGATATGTTGTATTAAACACGTTTGTAGTCTTCTTGATTGAAAAAATAGTTTATTGCCTCCCTAATTACTCATTATGCTAATTAAGCATCTATGTGTTTATGCCATCGAGGGAAAGATTCTATATCTCTTAGTAAAAGGATTATTTTTTATCTCAAAAGTATAGAAAAATAAGAAATTTGCCAAAAAGCATGCTATATTCATCTACCAAATCTTATTGTATACATTAAAATGTGATCTACAAAACTAACTTTATTTATAAAAAACTAAAAGATATTAATTATAATTTATTTCAACGATTAATTATAAAATTATAATTTATCTTAACTTTTATTTTACTTCCTCCAAAGACATATAAAACCTATACAATGCACTAATTTAAGTTGAGTTACTCTATGTATATGTATATAAAAATATTATATTAGAAAAATCAAAATTTTAAAAAAAAATATTATGATCTGTTTTTTATGATTAAGTCAACTTAGTAGATAGAATATGTAGAGTAGATTTTTTTGTTAAATTAATTTATGGTATCTAAATTCTTTAATAATTAATTTTCCTTAGATTACTTTTTTTTGGTTTTTTCCTTTTTATGGTTCTCTATAATTCTCTTCTTTATTGGTTTATTTTGATTGGATAAAGAAAAATTGGATTCAATGCATAGTTTTTCAAAGGCTTACAAATTGTGAGTTTAAATGTATTATAAAAAAAATTAAAACTTGCTTATTTTGCTCTCCAATTTATTCAAAGTCCATGTATCCCAAGTTACAAGTCACAACTCTTTAAAGTTCTCTACCTTACCTTGCCTTTAATAGATTATGTTAAATTCTCTTTTTTTTTTTTTTAAGCTACTATGAAATTTCATTAATGCACATTTTTTATTCTCTTAGGCTCTAAAATTTTAACTTTTAAATTATATCATTTTATTTTTATTTTTTTTTGACAGACTTATTAACGGATAAAATAAATTTCTTTCATCTAAGAAATTTCATTTTATTCTTACTTTATGTGTGACTGTACTAAAACCTATATACACTAAAAGATTTACAATCATATTTGGTTAGATCCAAACTTTATTTTGGATTATCAAGAGAGGGAGACTCATGAGTCATTTCATATATCATTATAAGATATATTTTGAACACTTAACTTCCAGTAATCTAAATATTTGCTCCTGCCTAGCATTTTAACATAAGTGACGGCTAGGTTGCTTGAAATATGTTTAATTATAATTAATATTGATACTAATCAAGTAGGTCCTTAAGTGAAGTTAATGACAATAGTAACTAATAAATATGTAAATAATTATAAATAAAAGTTAGAAATTTTCTATATCTACTTTATCATTGAACATGGTATATGATAAAAAGTTTTAGTAAATTTTTTCCTTTGATGACTCATAAAATATTTTAATAGACTATTAAAGTAAAATATAATGCAATAATTTCTTTAACAAATTATTTGTTTTTTTTTGTCAGTTTAGTTCTCTTGTATATCTTAGCTATTTAACCAACAAAATCAAGAAAATTAGAAATGAAGGGGACTTTAACGTAAATGTAAATGTAATGGGATTTGTTTTGTGGATTTGAATTTTTTTTTTCACAAATTACAAAACGAGAACACTGCCTGAAAAAATCTTGCTAAAAGTGTCATGAGTTGCCTCGTAATTGCCCATAAAGGGCAATAAGATCATTATTTACTTTTAAAGCCCTTCACAGGGTAACGAAGTGTTCCTAACGATGGGAAATTTTCCATTGAGCTTCAAGTTTGAAAAAGGAGGAAAACCAAAGTTTATTAAATGGGGCATTTGTGGATTTCCGGACATAATTAAATTACTTAGTACAAACACAAATGTATTTTACTCTCAATTTTAGCTTTAGTTGACTATCTGGTGTGGTTTTTTAGGAGATTTCTCAAGTTGACTCCATGTTAACCCAAAAAAAAAAATCAATTATTTGAGAATCTAATTTGGGCAAAATTGTTCCTTCCTAGAAAGGAAAAAAAAAAAAAGTCTTGGGAAAGAATGTGAGGTGAACAATTGGTACATAAAATAACATGTAAATAACCACATACCTTAAAAAATGTCATGTGCATAGTTATCAATCATGATGTAAGTAAAATACAATTAATCTCAAAGAAAAATGAAAATATTAATATTTATCAAAAAGATTTAATTTCTTTACTAATCAGTTAATTGTAAAGTTTTTACATTAAATAAATAAAAAATTAAATTTTATCAAAATTATATCTATTAACATTTAAATATTTATCCTTATATTAGATTTAATTAGTTAAATTTTCTTATAAATAATTATTTTAATATAAATTATTAACATGTACTAACTAAAATGAACGAGAAAAAAAAAATTCTGTTTTGTGATATTTTTATTTTTACTGGGTGAGTTTATAATCACGCTTGGCGATAGACTTAATTCACCTAAAAGTTTCTTTACAAAAAAATTACAGTGAGAGCACATAAAAATTAAGGGTCGTGGAAACTGGGCTCCTTAAATTTGCAAAGGCCACCAATTGGGCCGAATCCAAACAAGTGGGAATCCAAAGAGCCGAGAAGGCATGACATTTTTTGCAATGAAATGAATTAAAAACAAGTAATCACAAACTACAAAATTAAATAATAAAATTATCCAAATTTAAAATTTAAATCTTAATCTCTCCGAACCAAAAAGAAGTTAAAAAATATATGATAAATAAATTTTTTATAAAAAATTTTCTTTTTTTAAAATAATTTATATTTATAATATTAATTTATTATTTATTATTTAAAATAAAATTATTTCATAAAATTTTTTCTTATTAATAACTTTAATTTTTTTATTTACACTTTAATTTTTACACTTTAACTTTCTTCCATCCAATTTTTTTTTATGACAAATAAATTATTTTTAATAAAAATTTTTCTAATTAAATATGTTTTAATAATATCTAATTATAATTTTTAAACTAAAATCAGATTTTAATCCAATTTAAAGCCTAGTTCAATGGAATGTGAGTCATAGGAAATCATGAACAAGTAAATTAAAGAATTGGAACACCTTGATTCCTTTTTTTTTTTTTTTTTTGGTTTCCTCTCATGCTTCCATGGATCTCATGATTGTTTTATGAGATCATAAAGAACAAACACAAGGATATATTGATCTACTAAATGGATATGATTGCTTGCGAATGCTTACTTGAACGCACAAATATTTGTATTAGTAGCTTGAATTGTGATCATCTCCAATAAATTCTAAATATAAACTAATATTATTAATTTAGCAAAACATCTTTAATTTTTTTATATACCTAAAACAGAAGAAGAAGAAGAAGAAGAAGAAGAAAAGAAACACTTATATAAAGGGACAATTCTACATGTGAACCTATAGCAAATTCTATTTTGGAAAACATTACAAGAAGGAAAATTGCTTTCTCATCAAATATTAATTTATTTTGATCAAATTTTTGGTTCAGATTACTTGCATAATTATTAAATAATTTGAAAAATAAAATAAATCTTCCAATAAGTGAATTAAAATGAAGTTGAAGCGGGCACATGAAGCAGTTGTCCATCAGTACTACAGATCTACAAAAGCAAAATACTGAAAATGAAGAGTGGCCACAAGCTCGAATTTTGAGTGGCGGCAGGGATGAGGACCATCCCAGAGGATCACTGCAGACTCCCAATGCAACATCTGGCCAAATACCTTAAATGTTCAGACCTCAGAATGATATTTTAGTTTCATAAATGTCTATAAATAAATGAAAAAAAAAAAAATCTAGGCTTCTGGCCATACCATTGCAAATGATCTTTAAGCTGCACAAGTGTATTTATTTTTAAAATTAATTTTAATTTTATTAACTGTAACAAATTCTTTTTGCATTAAATATTGCAAAGAATTTATTGATAATAGATTGTAAATATAAATTTGTCTCTATGGAAAAATTTTCTGAATGCACACGAGCCACATGCCTATAAGTACTAGGCTAATGAGTGTTACCTTTAATATCTTGGCCAATAATTTGAGCTACATCACTTACTTCATCATCTGACGTTGTGTGCAACTTACCATTTCTAGCTCTCCACATATAATATAAATGGCTGCATCATCTTGAATACTCTAACAGGCAAAGATTCTTTTGCAGTTTCGCTATCTTCCAACTAACTTTGAATGAAAGAATTATGAAATTACGAAACTTGGGACTCAAAATGAACATCAGTTCATCATAACCATTAATTACGTGTGAAAAGATGTTTTAATTATAGTTAACAGTCATGAAGGACGGATATCTATTTTGCAGTTCCTTTGAGACTTTTCTGCCATGTAATGAAATAACGCGTCAGAGGCAAAATTCCAAGTGGCTCCTGCCTGATTCTCCTACGGCCGTCTTCTTTTGGTCAATATAAGACAGATGTCATTACAATTTTGTAAGGCATACCTTTGCTTTAGCAGGAGAAAAATAAGAGCCAATCGCTTTTAAATATATACAAATCTGAACCATACCCTTCGATCTCCAAAATTCAACCTGTGAATTATTGTTCATGTGTGAACTATTGGACTTTTCTGGTCAAAATGCATGAAAAACATCAAGACAAATGGTATGTGTATATATATACACACACACCAGGGAAACGATGACCTAATCCAGCATGGCAAAAGTCACCTATATTGTAGTCTGTGCATTGATTCTTGTTCTATTGCTTGCGCTATATGGTGGCCTAGGAAAATTATCTATGCCAAATGAAGGTAAAGCTTGTTGATGAGTTCTTGTGTGTCTATTGCACACTCTTTTTTAACGGTATATGGTGTGTAGTAGGTTTTGCTTGAGATGCAAGTCCTGTAAAGCTTTTCGACAAGCATACGTATTGCTGAATTCAGTTGCACAATCATGAAATTCACATACACAAGACTGCATACATATGTGGTAGCTATGGTACCGTGCTTGTGGTAAAGTGGAGAGAATATATATCGAGTTAGAAAAATGTTAAGTGCTAAGTTCGAGTCATCACTCGGGCATTGTAATATTGATTTTTGAACTCCAACATCATTAAAAAAAAAAAAAAAAATTGAAGATTGAACTGGTAAATGGGTCTATATATAATATTGCCAATATTCAGTGATAGCGTTATCAATCTTCCTATTGTAACAGGTTGGTAGATAAATAAAGCAAGCCAAAGAAGTGCCAATCAACTTTGAAGCTACCAGATTTTTCGGTTTAAAGGGCACCACCGTTTATTGCTATTTCATTTTAAATAAATCAAAAGATTTAAATAGATTAGTGCCAAATTAGTCATAGTATAAGCAGCTTCTATTTGAGACTTGTAGTCCTAAAATCGTGCGGTGGGGCGTTTGTTTTTGTTATGCAAATCGGTGTTTATTAAAATGAGAACAAAATTGCATGCATATAGTCATACCTAAGAGAATTCATGTATTAAGATATTTTTCAAGAAAGCATGAGACATTGAAAACAAAAAATAAATAAAGTTGAGCCGTTGGTGGCCGTATCTCCAAGTATAATGTATCAAAAAAATTGAGAAAAATTTTAAATGGATATAAAATAGGCATCACCTATCATTATTATTAATTGTAGTTATTTATTATATATAAAAAAATATACTAACTATAACTAATTAGTCCACCTACTTTCCTCTGCGTTAACGACAACTTTGCAATTCTTTGTATTGTTGGAGTTCAATGAAAGCTTATTGAGGTATGGGCAACACTTGACTTGAATTCTCTGGAGAGCTGAAAATGGCAAAGCATCACCTTCCATAAAATGAGAAATTCAAGTTTACCAAACAGGTTTCGATTACCCTCCACATCTCAAACTTCATGGAATTGTCCACACTGATTGTTTCTTCAATTGTGGACATGCGAAGACTTTGCTGAAATTTTAAATTTGGAGAAAGGATTATAGCCATGTCAAGTGCACCAAACTGCTTCAACAAAGTTCGTTTCTTGAAAGGCTGTTGAAGCTCTGTTCCTTGTGTTTGTCCTCCTTTCAAAGATTTTACATTCAATATCCTATCTGAACTCACCAACAAAATGAGCCGAACTTGTAAGCACATACAACTTGTGTTTTGCCTCCTATCATAGAGCTTACATTCAATTCTTCCAGGAAAGTGTAATCAACAACATCTAGACACTTCCTTTCGGTCAATAATAAAATATCCAGGGATCGTGCATTGCTGAAATGCTTATTCCCCAGGGCATGAATGCGATTTCGTAACTTTTGGAGGGCAGAGGGATCACAAACCAGAATGCTCAGGACAATTGTTCCTCTACATCCATATGATCATGTTGTTGTAACACAATCAGGCAACGATGGAACATACTCAACACTTGCAACAACTTTAAACTTGCCATTAATTTCCAAGGGATTACGATCAAATCTTTTGTCCACTCAATGTTCAAGTATTTGAGCTTCATCGGCTCGCTTAAGTCAAGTTGCAATCCCTTTATATTTATATCACACAGATTAAGATACAGCAGTGAAACCAATTTGGCATTTTCTGATGCCAAGTTTTTGATTCTAATGTGTGATAGATCAAGAACTATCAATGAATCCATAAACCTGAAGATGTCGTCATAAACAAAGCACAGAGGATTATGATTGAGAAACAATGCTGGTGGATTTCTTGCAGCTTTATTGGACTACTCAATCCACAAGAGTTATGGACGGTGTGTACCAACGGCAGCAAGATAGTGACTGCGAGCTGACAGCACCTGCTCTTTGTACATGAGCTCTCATCGATTACACGTGCAGGACAGCCTGCCAGTGTCCCCCATTCGCATCCTGGCACCGACAGGATAGTCAATAGGCTACCACTAATTGCATGCAAGCAGCGCCTGTACACACGCGGGCTTCAAAAGGGAATTGGAAATGAGTACCCCTCCGTACCTTCTAAGTTTATATGAATAACAATTTTATCAATTTATCATTTTGTCAGTTTATTAGTTTGATAATCACATACGTACATAAGAATCTCAGTGGAATGAGGTAAATTTGAAGAAACATATTTGAACTAAGTAGCATTACTCATTTAAGTACTAATAATGAGACAACAAAAGCGTAGAAACAAAATTCATCTATGAAGTGACGTATACACATATCCCTTGCAGTACTAAGATCCAGGAGTTTAAATTAGAAGTAGTGGAGAGCATAAACCTACTAAAAATTGTCAATTTCAATCTTTCATTATATTTATATACATCCTTGGTCATTCATGCTTTCTTTCATCATCTAACAACTGTAGTTGTGAATTTAGCTTGAGGACCACTTAAATTCTAAAGATACTTGGGTTACAATTGAAACAAAGCTGAGAATTCGAACCACCACTTTGTCTTAAAAACTCATTTAGCAACAAAAAATTTACTTATATCAAAATTGATATCCAACATTATATAATTCAACACACTTTGACATTACCTTCATTTGGAAGAGCCGATTCTTGGGAATGAGCAAAAAGCGGGTGCAATTTTACATGGAAGATGATTCTTGGGACATATATTAATGTACATTTGTGCGTCTATTAGGTGTTTGATTTAGTTTAATTTTCTTATTCTCATGCTCTAAACTAACAAATTCAAAGATTGAAATTAGACTAGAAGAGCTCCCAAAATCAACCATTCAACATTGCCTTTTTGCTTCATATCATGATATCTAATGTTCCTTTTTAATACTTTTGATGCAGCATTTAGTAAAAATAAGGTTAATATTTGATTAATCTTAAAAAATAATGTTTTTCAAAAAAGAAAAAGTAGTAATAAAGTTAATGTTTTTATTAAAATATTTATTTATTAGAATAATTTAGTCATTGAGTTTATACATATTTATAAGTAAAATCATTTAACTAATTAGGTAAATATTTTAACTTAAATAAGAAAACACTTTAATATCTCACAAAAAAAATTTCTAAAATATTCAAATAATTCATGTACTTTTTAAATTTAACTAAAATTCCTAATTATATTAAAATACTATAAAATAAGTAAATAAATTTTAAAATAATAATTACAGCATAATTATAGAACAATAATGATTAGTTTTCATAATGTGTCTTATGTTAGACCCCTTCACTTGAAAAAAAAAAACTCTCCCTTGAGTTAACAATGAGGAATTGACATATTTCATATCATAAGAACAAATATTTAGAATAAATTATATTTTTAACATGACTTAACAACTTATTTTGTGAATCATTATGTATGTATTAAAGAATGATATTGAACAATCGCCTACTTATAGACTTTCTTTCAACCTGAGTGTTGAACATTAACATTAAATTGCTAGGGATATCCAAATAATAGGTGGCAAGCATCCATGTCTACAACACTGTATGTATACTAGTCAATTGAGAAAGGCACCTTGCATCATTCTATTACTCAAATTTCTCCCATTATTTTGATCTAGCCAATTGTGTATGGACTAGGGGGCTTCTATATTAGTAGTTGCAATTTCTTAATAGTTTTTATCCTAATAATATTTTCTTAACTTCCACTATTAATAATCAAATCACACAAAGTATTATTGATTGTGCACCTAGTAAGGATAACTTGTTTCATTAAGTATAACCCTCCTGCTTAGAAACTAGCATCATTTTTCTCACCATATACATAACTTTGTCATCCTTATACTCACACTCCTTACCATATGGGCAGTAATAAACTTCACCATCATTAATCCCAACTATTCCCTTTTGCTTTACTACATTCATTATCTTCAAGCGTGGCCAATCACTAGAATGATGGCCTACCTCATTACACTTTAAACATTTGCCTAGTGTAGACCTTTTGTAAGGATTAACATTTCAAATTGCAGTCTTCTCAGCACACGACTGTTTACATGTAGTTTTGTTAGGTATAGTTTTTCTTTTTTGTTAATTTGAGACCTTTCATTTTTCTTCTTTTACAATAAATTTGTTACAATCAATATAAAACTAATGAGAAGATTCAATCTTATTCTTTTTCTTGTAACATGATCTTAGCTTTCAATGTCATATTCCTAGCCATAGATACGTCCATCAACATTTAAACTCCAATTTTATCTTAGATGGCTAATTGTAGTCCATCAAGGTATCTCAATCCTTGCTAGATTTTTGATTCCATTAAGTTGTTGCATTCGAACAATCTCAAAAATTTTGTTAAGTATTCATGACCTAACTAATTGCCTTGGTTGTAACATTGATATTTCTAAAATAGAATCTGCTCATAATCTGGAGGAAGAAACACTCCCCTTAAGAGTTGTTTCATTTTATACCAGCCTCTAATTGGAGCTTTCCCTTATCTTCTCCTTTAGACTTTTGTTCATTCCCATCAACTAGAGGCTCCTCCTTTTAAATGACAAGCTACTAGTCTAACTTTTCATTCCTTAAGTATCTCCATATAACCAAAGAATCTTTCTACTTCAATTAACCAATCCATAAAACTTTCAATTTAATTTACCATTAAAGATATGGATATCTACCTCTAGTTGAAATTCATCTAATGTTCAAAGATGTTAAGGTTGTCATTGTTTATACCTAATATAATTTGGGTACTCACCAAAGCCATCATCATCATCACTAAAGTCTACTACATAAGCCTAATGCATATGTAGATTTGTTTCTTTATCAGAATTCATCACATAAATTTGATGCCTTCATGGATTTACAGGGACGAGTTAGGTGAGAGGTTGACCATAAGCAAAATCTCTAATTTGATTCCTTTCATCTCTTCAGTTCTTATTGGCACCTCCCACTTAGAGAGCTTTGAGTTAATTGTTGATGACTTCTAGTCCACATTCTAATTAATCAAACCTTTGGATAAGGTTTTGTAGTGCCACCTCCTAATCATGGATAGTTAACCAGTGACCCACATCCCTTGATCCTTATTAATAGGATAATTGTTATTCCCTCTATCTTATGTTGCCATTAGAATAGCCAAGACCTACTCTAATACCACTTAACATAACATTTAGTGAAAACAAGACTAATATTTGATTAACCTAAGAAAATAATATTTCTTAAAGAGAATGATAAAAATAAAGCTAATACTTATATTGAAGTATTTATTCACTAGAATAATTTAGCCTTTAGGCTTACATATATTTATATATAAAATCATGTAACTAACTAAAAAACTATTTTAATTTAAATAAGAAAACATTGAATAACTGACTAAAAAAATATTTTAAAATATTCAAATAATTTGTATACTTCCTAAATAATTTAACTAAAATTCTTAATTATACTAAAATACTATGAAATGAGTAAATAAATTAAAAAAATAATAATTAAAATATAATTTATAGGACAATAATGATTAGCTTTTATGACATGTCCTACATCAACTTTATAAGAAATCAAACATTCTTTATTGATAAACCATTAGTGGAGTAGGTGGAAAAAAAATTTATAAGTCTTATCTCCACATATCACAAGGATGGTTCTTCAATTTTATTTGTGGATTAATTCTCAACAAATCTTATAGAGAGTGAAGTAGAGAAGAATGTGGACATGCTTGCAATTTGTGTGTGACCTTTTCCTTTTCCTATTGTTTTTCCTTTTGGGTAAAGGTAAATGAATGTGGTACATAGAACACATCATTAACTTATACATTATACTATTATGATTATTGATTGTATAATTTTAGCTTTTAATACATGATTGCAATTAAAGATAAGACCATAAATGTGTAGTAGTAAAGTGTTAGTCATCTCTTAGATGCATCAAATTGACTACTTCCATATAATGGAGTTCCTTTCTTCTTGTGTCTAACTATCATGCTACAACCTAGATTTATATTAATACTTCCTAACCAATTCAATCATATCTCATCTCCCTTAACAAGAAACTGTTTGGTTGAAATTAGTGTACCTTAACTAGAATTATTTGTGTTACGTCATCATAGGAAATTTTCATCAAATGCATTATTGGGTGATTATGCTTAATGATGAATAATGAAGTCTTAACATACAAAGAGGGAAAAACCCAATAATAGTTAGCAAAACTAAGATTTAGGTATAATGTTTTTGGCAAGTCTAATGTTACTTTTTGTTAAAGCTAACTTAGACAACTAATACTTACCAAAGATTTCTCACTTGAATTAATATTTTAAGAATTAAACATGCTATATATGTTTAAAATAAGATCTTTGACAACTTGGTCCATTTAGCCAAACTATAAAAAAGAGTATCTATTGGTTATAAGGCTAAAATTTTGAGTTTAAATCAGGGTGTGGGTTAGCATTTACATTAGCCTAATTAATCCTTATATTTTATTTTGCACCTTCAATTTTATTCAATATTATTATTATTATTATTATTATTATTATTATTATTATAATCTTTATGAAGGAGTAGAAGCTTAAGAGGAAGGGATATGGGAGATTGGGACTCAAACCCAGACCTTTGGGCTAATTAGAAAAATCACCGGTCATTGGTCTAAGCGGCCGGTCTATTCAATCTATTATTAGTAAAGTAGTCGATGTAAGGTTGGAGGTTTTAACGGGCTGGACCAAGTTCACAAAACATTCCTAGCATGGCTTAAGCCCACTCCAAATATATAACCTAATGTTTTTCTTAACAATGGGCTTGCCAAGCCCAATGCAAATAACACTTATTTTCCAAAGCTTCATTTCTTACATGCTAACGTAGTTTATTATCTTTTGTCATTTTTTTTTCTGAATGTCTTTTTTGGTGTGATTACCATACCAATTTAATACGATAAATTTTATTTAGATTAATATACATAAAATTTATATTCATATAATTTTTAAAAAGTACAATTTTAAATTGAAATTTAATTCATGTACATGATTTATTATTGTAAGAACTAAACCAAAACAATCATTAAGATTGAGAAAAAAAAAGGGAGAATTGGGGGAACATTGGTTGCATTTAGTTAAGACTAAAAAAAAGAAAAATGACATGCTTTATGTCCTTAGGTTAATTAGGAATTAGATTCTATGACCATATACTTATATTATAAAACGTGAAAGCAAGATAGCTAATATTTTTAAAGTTAGACAATCTTGTTATAACATTAGATTATTCTGTAGCCATCTAACTAACAATTGGTCAATTAAGATCTAACATTATTTGTTAGTTGTGCATGGAAGACAATATCATTACATGTTTTACTAATATGTCGGCAACCAAGATTATAATTAGGTGGGGATATAGCTAACCAAGATTATATATTTAATAAGTTATTCTTTCCTAACAAGCCAAATAATTAAATGGGTTTTTGGAAACATGAATGGATAATCTTGCTATATACGTGACTCCTGTTGTGAAGTTGGATATATTTTGTTCATTTGGAAATTAGGGGCAGAACCTTGTTAATTCATCGACTTTATGCTTGGACCGTGCAAAATATGAGACTTTGACCATTAAGAAACCCAATTATTTGAAGGAATTTTATTGTTGTACAACAAATATTATTTTATCTATTTTTGTAATTAAAATTGCATTTGAACTAATCAAAATTTAACATCAAAGGTGGCAAATGGGTAGATAAGATTGATTTTAGGCTAGGTTGTTTAGTTATCAAATAATTTGGATTTCACATATGTTGAGTTTATGGAATTTCTTGGCTTTTTGGATCAAGTTAGATGTGTATTATTCAGATTTTAGATTTCATATTATTTCAAATTTTGAGTTTTTTTGAGTTTTCAGTCAAACTAGTTTGTAGGCATCGTTGATTTTTTCATTCAATACAAATTAAATCAAGTTGCTTTTTAGATGGTTCAATCTACTCAATTTTTGTTACCTTTAACTATTAGCATTTATCTGTCCAAGAAAAAAATTCAAGCTCCAAAATAAGTATACATATTTGTTATTATAATTATCAATAATGTGAATTCTATATTTGTGTTGCTTTAGTCTAGTCATCTTTCTTCCTTTGAAATTTACGTGGTAAAGCAAATTATCTAAATTGAAAAATTGATCTTCATGGGAGATTTTTTCTTGAGTGTTGTATTTAACAATCAAAATGTTACATGTTTTTTTTTCTAAGAAGTTGATTATGGTCATATCAAACATAGGACCACACATTTCTTGTAAGTCGATTTTATATAATTTGTATGATTGTCATTAATAACTAACATTTGTTTGTTTTTTTTTCCAAAATCAAGAATCTAAATTTTTCTCATTTATTTTATTTACAACATTTCTTAGTTTCTCATCTCTTAGTTAAGTCATTTTGTATTTTTTTTTCTTTTCTTCTTTTTTTATATTTAAGAATTCTGTACTCCATTGTCCAAATATCGTTTCAAAAGTTGTCAATTCAATTTTGACGTTTAAGTGTTACTTTCCAAATTATTAGTCAACCACTAAAAAGAAAACTTGTTGGAAATGTATTTATGGCCTAAATCCAACTCTTTCCCAATGCTTACTATTGATAAAAAATATGACACATAAGACAACAACATAAAGATAGCAAGTAGATACTTAAGTAAATAATCTAGCAATATAATGAGGCAAAAATATGCCTTCTTACATGCTTTAGTAAACAATTTAGGAATAGTGCAAAAAACCAAGAAATGATATTGTTTTTGAAATTCTCAATGATTAGGAATAGTACAAAAAACCAAGAAAAAACAACCATAAAACCAAACCTAACAAGAATATCTAGTAGGTGGCCATGAAGCCTTTTAAGAAGGATACAAAATCTAGTGTCATGCTATTTTCCATCAATTGCATCAGAAGATGGTGACAACTTTGACAAATTAGCTTTACAACTTGAATCTAGTGGAGGTTCACAAAGAAATGGATTTCCTTCATAGATTTTGCTATCAAATGTTGCAAATTGCCCCTTCATGTTTGGAAGCCTAGCTGATAAGTTATAATATGTTACATTAAAATATGCTAAAAAGTGCAAATTGATCAATTTTGTTAGAATTTGTCTACTTAATTTGTTATGAAAAAAGTCTATGCTCTTTATTCCTAAACTTTTCCCAAGTTCTTGGAATTGAGCCAATTAACTAGTTATGAGACAAGTTCAGTGCGCATATTAGGCTTAGATTTCCATGTTTTGCCAATATTTCCCCTATTAGCTTGTTGTAAGACAAATTCAATTTGGACATCAATCAAAGAAAAATATTATTGTATATGCTAGATCTAGTTTTTGTCACCAACTTAACATTACTTGTTGCTTGCTAAAATTGTACTTGAGATTAGTTAAGGCTATTTAGTGCTTTAAATTATTTTGAAAACTATAAATGAACCCCAAAGGTGACCTAGACCACTCACCATATTCTCTAAAATCAAATTGCCTACCTTTCCAAAAGAGATATGGCTAAAACAATGTGGTGTTGATTTAAAAAAACAAGTTATGTGAGAGATCAAGTATGCCTAACTCATTTAATTGGCACAATTATTCTTGCATCAAGCCACCTAAGGAATTCTATCCTATCTGAATAACCCTTAAATAGGATAAATTCCCAATTAAATTTGAAGTTTCAATGGACAAAAATTTATTGTGAAAATTCATCGTCATAAGATTAGAAGAGTTGAAAAATGCTTATGGATTTGAATACTTCAATCCATTCCTCTCCAAATTTAAATGCTTTAAATATGATGACCATTTCAAGCAAGAAAGAAGAGTGCCTAGAAGATTGTTATAGGAAATATCAAGAAAGGATAACCAAGACATAGACGATTCAATTGCTCCAAATTTATATTTCCAATGAAGTGAGGAATTTCATTAGATATGAAGATGCCACCAATATCCAAAAACACTAAGGTTAGGTGATGAGGGTTCCAATTAGACAACATGCCAATAAAGTGATTTACACTTAGATGCAAGTATCATAGTGAAGTTACATTGGACATTGCCTTTGGTACTTGACCACTAAATCCATTTTTTGAGAGCATTAAATATTTCAAATTAGAGGATTTTGTTAACAATGTATTTGAAACTTCTTTTGACAAAGTAAACTTATTTTCCAATTTTCCAATCAACATTCATTCAAGTAAAAATGATTTTAAAATGAAACAAGCATGTACAAGCATAGATACACCAAACATAAATGATACAACATTTATTTTGACAATGATTTGGGAGCACCAACTTGCCAATGTGTACTTCATGCAAAATTTAATGATCACAATGAGTTAGAATCTTGTCGTGATCACAAGGTTTTATGGATGGGCTACAAGCTAAGGAGCAAAAGGGGTTCATTGGCCATCACTATGATAACACCAATTCAAATACACACACGAAGTCTACACACATGCTCATTAACAACCTTTATTCGACAATGATCAATCTAATGCTTAATCTCCATGCATGCCTCATAGAAAAGCCATCTTTAGGGTGCTTGGTCCATATTAGTTTGCTACATAGGGTGAATCATCTACCAAGCCAATGACCTTGCATTTTCATTATGAAAAGAATTTTTACTTTTTCAGTTTATATGCCCAAGGAAATAAAATATTCTAATTCAAACTAGCAAACCCACAAGGCCAATGCAATTGGAAATAGAAGATTATGTCCTAACAAGAGGAAAGCAAGAGTGATAAAAAAAAAAAACCCAAAACAAGAGTTGTTGTTTTCACCTAATGACATTACTATCATAAGCAGTCTTGTTGTTCTTGTTAGTCATGACAAATTTTTGTAGTTGATCTCTTATTGTAGCACAAAACTGCATGCAAATTTATGAAACAGTAATTGGAAACATTTATCCCTAATTAACATTAATTGATCCTTGGTGCCAGCTTCATAAACTCTATTTATAAAGTTTTTGGACCATGATTTCAAAATTAAGATTAAACCTAATTATTCTAAATCTTTTCTAACAAAAGATTGGTGCTAACTTCACAGACACTATTTTTAAAGATTTGATCACCTATTTTAATTAAAGGATTTGCTGGTCTACATTCACTCTTCACAAACACTTAAAATTTTGTCACATTAATAATTATAAATAAGAGTTAGAAATTTTTAACAGTTGAGTTGTTCTCAAAACATGGCATTTTTATAAAAAGTTTTAGCAAATTTTCCTCTTTGATGGGATATAATGTATTTTGATCAATTTTTGAATTTAAATGTAATGTAATGATTTTTCTTTTTTACAAATAATAATTTATTTTTCCATTTTAGTTCTGTTCTATATTTAACTTAGCTATTCAACCTAACAAAATTATGAAATCTAATGATATAAGGAGGACTTTCATTTAAATGTAATGGGTTTATTTTGTAAAATTAGAATATGTTTTTACCAACTACAAAACTAAAACATTGGCTATAAAAATAGTTGTAACTTTTTATAGCCATTAATGCTTCATTTTTTATTTTTTTGTTCAAATATGACCTTGACTTAAAGCATGGATGATGTGAAACTAATGTTTAAGTTTTGATGGAGACTTGGGATTTTCCAAAGCATGTCCAAGACTTGAAAAGAAATAATTGAGAAAAAAAAATTCTTAAAAATTCCCCTGATTGACCTACCTAACTTATAAGTTCTCTAATTTCTATAGTAAAATGAACCAAAAAAAAAAAAACTTTATCTTTGTGTAGAAAATGAAAACCTTAAGTCTCTTTTAGAGGAAAATTGTTGTGTATTTGTATATAAGGAGAATATCTTAGAAAAATCAAAATTTAGAGGAAAAATATTGTGTTTATTTCAATTAGATTTTCTTTTTCGGTAGATTTTTCTATTCCTAATTAATCTATGATGTCCAAATTCTATATTAATTAATTAATTTAACTTAGAGTATTTATTTGTTTTTTTATAAGGTTTTTATAATTCTCTCTTTATATTAGTTAAGTTTGATTGGATAAAGAAAATTGAATTCAAGTCACATTACTTTTCAAAGGCTTGTAAATTGTGAGTTTATTTCTAAATGTAATAAAAAAAAAACTTAAGACATGCTTTTTTTTAGCTCTCCAAATTAATCAAAATCTTTTTGTCTCTCTAAGTCACAAGTCACAAGTGTTTAGAATTCTCTTCTTCACCTTACTTTCTATGGAATATCTCAAATTCTCTCTGTTTTTTTTTTATCTTCATTTTCTTAGTTCTTAATGTTTCAACTTTAAAATTATATCCTTTTATTTTTATTTACATATTTTGTCAAACTTATACTATGTGAAAGAATAAACTTCATCCATGTCAAAATTTTCATTTTACTCACTTTATGCATAATCAGACTAAAACTGATATAAACAAAAATTTGACAATCATATTTTGTCAAATCTAGACTTTATTGTTGGTTATCAAGAAAGGGGTAATTGTGAGTTAATTTAGATACTATTATGATATATGTTTAGGACACTTAACTTATAGTAACCTTTGTACTTGTGGTTGCCTTTCTTGTAAGGCTTGCAATGTTAAAATTTTTTCCTCATAATTAGAAAATAGCATCTAGACATTATTTGATGGTTAGCCTAGCTCAAAGATATGTTTAATTTCAACAACTAAATATATTTGATATTGACACTAATCAAAGAGGTCCTTAACAAAAGCAAAACATAATAGGCACTAATAAGTGTTCTAATAATTGTAGAAAAAAGTTAGAAATTTTCAATTAAGGTTTTGAGAATTAAACCAAACCAATTAGCATGATTGAAAAAATTAGAAATCAATTTGCTTTTTGGTCTGGTTACAACCAAAAAATTGCTTAGTTCAAAGTCAATCAAAGAATTGGTGAATTGGATTGGTTGAATAATCAATTAGTGAACTAGAGCCAAATTTTCAAATTTACTCTATTCAACTTTGAACCATTTGGGAGTGTGACACCTTTTGAGGGTACAAATAGCAAAGAACCCCTTCCCTTAATTACAAGGGAATGGGTACATTACCATTAAGGCAAAGGTCCATTTGTATTATTATTATAATAATTTTATATAAATATACTTTCATTTTCCAATTTCCATTGCTCTTTATAATTTATTCAATAAATGCTTAGTGACATAAATTTGAACTCTAAATTTTTTTTGAACAAAAAATTGAATTCCATACTTGAAATCCTATAGTTTCAATTTTTGAAACTAATAAATCATAAACATCAATAAACCTTAAATCTCGTTCTCCTTGTTTTCTTACAACACCATTTTTAATACAACCCATCACTATAAATTTACTATTATAACTTGAAATGAATTGATCTACATTACAATTTATAATTTCATGTGTCCAACCTTTTCAAAACTTACTTTTGTAATAGTTTTAGAAAGGAGAATTACATGTGATGTTGCTAAAGAAGAAAAAGATTTTGTGTTTTATTTAGGGTTGTTGCCCACTTTCTAACTATTATTAAAGAGGTAAGGTGTTTCATTACAATATTTATTGTTTATGCATATTTGGTGATGAATGCAATATTTATTTGTTGTTTATTGTTTGTTGTTTATGTATATATAGTGTTTACATTGTAATATTCAAGTTACAAAAAACTTAATACATATCTAGTCTATTATGTATCTAATTTGATCTACATCTAATTTTTTTATTTAGAATCCAACTCTTTCCCAACATCTAATATTCATTGCCAATAAGGTTTGACACAAAGAATAGTCACAAAATTGAACAAGAATATAAGGTAGGTTGCCATGAAACTTGCTAAGAAGGACACAGGATTAATGATGTTATACCATTTTCCATTGCTTACATCAGAAGATGGTGGTAGTTTGGTACATCAATACTATAACTCATATCTAATGGAGATCCATAAAGAAATGAATTTCCTTTATAGCTTTTGTTATCAAATGTGGCAAATTGTTCCTTTATGTCTAGAAGCTTACTTGAGAAGTTATTGTAAGCCACACTAAAAACCTATAGAAAGTGCAGACTAATCAATTTCAGAGGAATTTCTCCACTTAATTTATTGTGGGAAAGGTCTAGGCTCTCTATTTGCCTAAAATTTCCACAAGTTCTTGGAATTAAGTCAATCAACTAATTATTAGACAAGTTCAAGACCAATATTAAGCTCAAATTTCCAAGTTCCACTGGTATTTTCCCTATTAATTGGTTACATGTCAAATCCAATGCAAACATCAATTCAAGATGCCAACCTTTGTATATGTTAGATCTAGCTTTTGTCACCAATTCAACTTGAGCTTCTTGCATAAAGAAACTATATGTGTATTCATAATCAAACATTTTGTTGCTAAATTTACTCTGGATCTTATAGGATGTAATGAAGAATTTGTGATCCATCCTATCCTATGCAAAATGAGATGTGTCTTTAGTCACCTTTCCAAAAGAGATGTAGCTAAAACAACTTGGTATTGGTCCTAAAATTGAATTAAATGAGAGATCCAATATACTTAGTTCATTCAACTAGCAAAGTTCTCTTGGTAGCAAACCTTTTAGATTATTTCCTCTTAGTTGAAGAACTTTGAAGTTGGACAAATTCCCAATTGATGTTGGAATTGCACTAAACAAAGAATTATTTCCAATATTCAATGTCATCACATTAGAATAGCTAAATAATGTTTTGGAATTGTACCTATGAATCTATTCCCTTCCAAATTCAAATACTATAAATTTGATAACCATTGTAAGCAAGTAGGAAGAGTGCCCCAAAGTTTGTTATAGGAAATATCAAGAAAGGATGACAAAGGCTTAAACAATTTGCATGGAATTGTTCCTTTAAGCACATTACTGGCCATGTTCAAATGTTGTAAACTTAGATTCCCAATGAAGCTAAGAATTTCACTTCATATGTAGTTGTTACTTATATCTAAAATCTTTAGCCTTGGTTAATAAGAGATCTAGCTTGACAGAGTTCCAGTAAATTGATTTCCACTTAGTTGCAAGGACTTTAATGAAGTTTGATTGGACTTTGTCTTTGACACTTGACCACTTAATTGATTGTTTAAGAGGACTAAAGTATCCAAATTAGAGGAATTTACTAGCAAATTGTCTAGAATTTCTCCTACAAACTTGTTTCTAGATAGATCTAAAGTGAACAAAGACAGCATGCACCTAATAAAGAATAGAATGCCACCATTAAAAGCATTTGCTGAAAGATTTAACACTTTTATAGGTGGAATAATACTACCAATATGTTGTTGAATTTTTCCATAAAAGTGATTGACTAAGATATCCATATACTTTATGACAAAGCGAGAATTGGAGAATAAATCAAACGAACCCGCAAAGGAGTTATTTCTAAGACTTAAAAACTTTAATTGGGTATTGTTTTTGAGCAACCATATGAGGAAGGTTTCTATGAGGTTATTGTGGAAGAGATTGATGATTCTTAGGTTAATTTAGTGAGCAAGAAATTGGGAAATATTGTTAAGTCTACAATTAGACATTGACAGAACCTTAAGTTGAAATGTAGGTAGCCAGTCATATGGATAGTGAGTTTGGACCTCTAGCTTGTGGTTATTGCTTGATAACAATAACACTTCATGGTTTGTGTGATTTACAATTGAATAAAAAGAAAATTGGCCCTTAAAAAGATTATTTTTAAAATTAATATAGTCGAAGAATTTGAAAGTAGCAATTAGAAATGATGAAATACCCCCTTCAAGTTTGTTTGATAACAAGTTTAAGTGTTTAAGAGATGTCAAATTCCCAAGACAAGATGGAATAATTCCACCATGATTATTGTAGCTGAGATCCAGCTCTTAAAGGTTATTCAATGCACACGAATTTGAAACAGAAGATGGTACAATATCTTTTAATAAAAAGAAAAAGTTAATAGCTACTTCTTGGTAAAGTGTTCATAGCTACCTTATAAGGCTAAAGATCTAGTTAGATTGTCGCTGGCTAAAGATAAAGCTTTAAGTGAAGTTATTTAGTTAAGATTTGTCCACAAAATAAAACAAATATATTACTAATTTGTAATAAAAAAATTACAATTGTTCCTTACAAGTTTTATGTTTTGAAACCTTTAAATTATTGTTTTATTTAATATATTATAAAATTAAAATTTTTTTTTCCAAATAAGTAACCACATAATAATTTTAATTATTCATCTTTCATGCAATTGCATAATCAATACTTTACAATGTTTATTACTGAAAAAGTTCTCCATTTACAAGGAAAGGTTAAGAATACTTTTACAAACAATAGGTGCCTAAAATTTAATGAGATTTGGAGAAGGAAAATGTTATGGGGTAGCATTAAAAAAAATTGAGACGGTAAAAGAACTATTCAACAAGACAACTTCAAAAATACAAATTATGGGGATCATAAGTTAGCATGGGTAGCATATGCAAAATATTAAATACCTAGTAAATATAAAGGTTACCAATAAATTGAAGGAAAGAAAAGAAAGGATAGAAAAAAGAAAAAAATTTAGATACTAAATTTGAACTAAAATTAAATTCAAGGAAATAAGGGTTTTGGCAATTTCCACTTGAATTAAATGAAGGTATTCAACACTTGGTCCCTTTAAACACACAAAACCCCTATGGAAAATAGCAAGCAGTACTTTAGTGACAAAGTATTTGGAACATTTTGTAATGGATTATATTCTCCACTGCAGATGCTTGAAGGGGAACCACTACTTTCAAATTGCGAACCTTACGAAGCAGCCAAGTATGTAGCAGAAGGGCATAGGCCAACATTTCGTTCCAAAGGATATATCCCTGAACTTAGGGAGTAAGTCACTTTTTAAACTGCTTTTTCTTCATCAGATTTTGCCTTTTAGGGTGCTCTTCACTTCATTCAGGAAGATTCTCGTTCTCTACCATCTTCAATGTGATTTATTCACATAAATCCATATCCAATCAATGATTTTATGTTTGATCACCCACTGGTTAGCTTAGCCACAACTGCCGTGTGAAGAGGCATTGAATGTGGTGATAGTTAAGTTTTTTCTTTTGCCTTTTCTTTAATGGAAAGGATTTTGTCAATAACTAACAGAAAGTTGTGAGTGAGGGAAAGAAAATGGGTTATCAGCATACAACTCCTGCAGCCAATCATCATGCTGCATGTGTGGAAAAAAATTCTTTTTTTTCTGGGAAAAAATTTTTGATCCCCAAATTAGAATTTCTCAAGGGAGATGTGCAAAGACTAAAGATTAAAAAAAATTGGTATATTTTGGTTATTGATTATTGATATTTCCTCTATCATTTTTTTTAATCAAAGTTACAGTCATCAAGTCTTGTATTTTCTTGCCTTAGTTTGTAAGGCATCTTTTGATTGTCTCAACATATTGCCTGGAACTTGAACCTTTTGTTGGTTATGAAGCAGCTGAAAGTACAGTTGATGCATATTGAATTCCTTCCATCACGAAAATGAAACCAAGACATCCATGGAATATTGTTTTCCTCAATGCGAATCTCCGGTACATGGGAAATTGGATTGCTAATTTTTGTTTTTTCTTCTCTGGAACTTTTTTAGCTTAACGGAGAAGTGTTGGGCTACTGATATGAACAGAAGCCTTCCTTCTTGGAGATTCTGAAGAAGCTTGAAAAGATTAAGGAAATGTTGCCAGGTGATCATCACTGGAATATATTCAATGCATAAGCCCAGGAGCAATGGTTTGGAAAGGTATGTTGATCAGTTTGCCATTCCTGCTGGATTTTTCCTGTGCTGGCAATTGGTGCTGGCCTTGTGAATATATTTGACACTGAAAGATTGTGAATATTACTGCTGTTGCTGGTTTTGCAAAAAGTGCTCTTGATTTCATATGGTTGCAATAGCTGATTTATTGTTTCTATTTTGACCCTGAGCCCCTGTCAAAAAATTTCACTCAATCTTCCATTCCTATAAAAAAAAAGTGGGGGGCATGGATCTAAGTTTTCTGGTCTGTTATGTAACATTTAGTTTACCTTGGCTCAAAGGCATCAATGCAAGATTTCATATCCAAACTTGTTTAGCTCATAGCATGTTATTGTTTTGCAAATATATACCTTATGCTAAGTTCTTAATAAAAATAATATTTAGGAATATTTTAATATTTATAATTAGGAAATTCTAACACATTAAAACTATCAAATGCTTCATTGGGAAATAGCAATTGTATAGATGAATTTGGCATTTTCCCAATATGAATGAAGTTGAATCAAATGAAATTCAAACAAGTAAATTTTTGTTAAAAGCTAAAACAATTAAGATTTTGAGCTCTTCAGTTAGATGTATTGATTTCAAATCCAAGCAACTTAAAGCTACACGTGTGTTATTGATAAATCTTAATTTAGAGGTTACTTTGTAGTATTTGATAGGATTGGTTGTGCATGAAAATAAAATTACAAGTTAACATTTACCAAGACCAATTTGCAAGTGTATTAGTTCATACTCACAACAATGACAATGGTATTCTACCAAAGTGATTGAATGACGACTCTGCAACTTAGTGATAATTTTTGGAGTACTATCTAATGTAACTAACCACTGATACAACTATATAAGGCTAAATATATGTTTAATTCCATCAAATACTTTAATAATGACTTAAACTCATGACTTTTTCATAAAATGATCGATCCTTTTATTACTTGAAACCTAAAAATGGTAAAAACTACCTTGATAAGGACTCAAACTCATGACTTACATGAATAGCAACAAAAATACAATCCCACATAAGGCATTTCTCCACTTCAACTTTCTAGAATCAATTCAAAACCAATGGATCTAACTACAAACTCATTTTTTTTATTGAGATAATTATATTTTTAGAGAACTCTTCCACTAAGAATGCACATTCAATAGCAGCTTTGATTGATACAATTCTTGGTTCACCATGGTACTAATACAATTTGCAATACTAGGTTTTCTTTCCATGATTTCCAAAGATTCCTCATGCATTAAGCCAATACCATATAGAACAACCTAAACATAATTCTATGGCTTACAAAATATAGCCTCAGTGTTACATCTTAACATAGAATCAAAATAAAAGAAGACGATTAAACAATTAATTATTATTACCACCAAGCATCAAACCCTAGCTAAAGACAAAATCACCCTAAAATCCTCATGGAAGATTCTACAAAAAGAAAAAGGAAAATAAAAAACCCATTAGTTTGGTAGTAAAGATTTGAGACCATACCTCTAGAATTGAGCTCATTATGCTAGGCTTCAAGGCAAATAAGATTATGACTCTTTTAGCAAACAAGTGACTAAAAAGCTTGTGGATGTGCTATAGATAATATTGTCAAAGTCCCTCTCCTTGCTTCATTGCTGCAACCTTGGTGGAGCATGTCTCCTCTCCTATCATTGATTTTGGCTACTTCGTCTCTGCTCCTATAACAACCATTATTATAAAGTAGAAAATTTTTCACCATTGATTTTACAATTTCAGTAACAATTTCACTCAACTAGTTTCCATATCATGACTTTTACAAACCATTGAATTTGAGTTCTTGACTCTAGTTTCTTGGTTTGTAAAGAGGTTGTGGCTTATGTGGATTTATATGATAGAGGGGGCAAAACCAAGGAATTGGGGTATCATTGAAAAAAAGTTAATCATAATATGTTTTGGGCCTAAGTCCATGTTCTGGACAAACAAAAGTGGGCTTCATATTTGGCCCTTCTTAAAGGACCAAGATACAAAATAATTTGGATCATGATTTGTAATGAAATTCTTGAAAGTTTGTTAATTTGTTTATCCAAGTGGGCCATGTTGTAAGGGTAAGTCTAATAGGTATATAAGTGGTAGTTTGTTAACTTCAAATCTAGATAGAGATGGTATAATAATTTTATGGTAACTCTAGTTGCTATCTCAATGGTATAATCTAAAGGTTTTTTAAAAATAAATTAATTTATAACTACAAATAAAGAAAATTTTCTATTAGTTTTCTTGTTATATTACTATATATAAGATCAATTATAAAGAAAAGCATAGTCATTAGATGATCATATTATTTATGTAACAAACTAATTAGCCAAAGATTCTAAATAGGTTTTGTACTTGCATCCCAAGTAAGCAATAACAAAAGCTCTCTTTATTAGAGAGAAAAATGAGTTTTTCCTTAAATGAAAATGACGAGGTGGTGGTAAAAGAAAATTCTCTATTATCATGTCTTGTTATTATCATAGCTATCTTAAGTTAGCAAAAAAAGCAAATCTCTTACCTTTCAGTAAATTCTTTTCCATGATTAGCCATATAGAAGTAAAGATGGCAAAGTTTTGGATAATTTGTTATCCTTCTAGCAAAGTATAGGGGCATAAGCAACCAATTTTTTTTTTTTAAACAAGAAGCAATCGAACATCTAATTCACCAATTGTCTATATTCATACTTGGAGTTTCATCTAGGTTGGCAATTGATCCTAGCTCTAGGATACTATAATCCTTATTCAAAATGTGAGAACAAGTATGGTAGAAAACACATTGGTTACTTGTATATGCGACAAATTTCTTTCCATTGGAATGATTGTTAATTGTAGGTTGATTATGAGTACTCAATGCAAATTAAATGGATATGTCTAACTAGTCAACTTAATTTTTAAGTCTCTTTGGTGGCTTCCTACCCTCTGATTGTAAGTTTAAGTGGTTGGAAAACTTTTGTTTTTTGATTTTTTAATAAAATTTACTATCATAACTACATGAGCCCTAACAAGTAATTTGTTTGATGATTTCATATTCTTTGTTAACAATATAATTTCAATCAATTTTAACTTTGATCCAACTTCAAACCTCTATTTTAAAAAATAAAAATAAAAATGATCATTCTTTACTGAATATATTAGAAGGAGCAAAACATGAATAAAAGATTGAACACACTTTAGGATTTTATATGTCGAATCTCAATTTTACTCTATTTTAATGTTTTTTCATTTTTGTACAAATTTATTTTAATAAAAAATTAAAATTTTAATTTAAATGTAAAATCTTATAGTTTTTTTTTATGTGTATGTGTGTGTCTATATATATATATATATATATATATATATATATATATATATATATATATATATATATATATATATATATATATATATATATATATATATTACTATAATTTCAAATGCGCACAAGGTCATGGAAAGCCCCTCTCAACCAATTTTTTAATGTAAACTGCTATGTAGCATTGAAAATTTCTCTCAATTTCCTATTTGGTGTCACCATATTATACAAAAACAAAATACACAAACTTAATTGTCTCAATTTCATAATTGTTGTGGGCACATGTAATTAAGAGCAATGTAACTTATGAGTTACAACTAGTACACATTGTGGAAATATTTGATGTCAAGGTGATTGAGGGAACATTAATTCCAATTGCTTTGGTTATTATAATGTTGAAGTCTTGGATACATATTCTTTGCTTCATATTATTAATTAGTAGGCAATATGTAATAATCACATTATAGGTTATAGATTACAAGTTGCACTTTTATTTGAATTTGCCTTATTTTGCTGACAAGGTCTAACCTTGCATACAATCTTATCCAAAATTAGAAAATAGGTCATTGGCTAACTATTGTAGTCATGCTCTCTATTGTATTGGTAGGTTAACTTTTGAGTTAGGTTTTGCTCTATTAGATTAAATTGTTAAATAGGTACATTGAGTTTAAAGAAATGTATTAAATAAAAATTTGTCATCTAACTATTGTTAAAGGAGAAACAAAGGTTGACATACTACTACTCTCCATGTTCATGTTAATTGCATATTAGAATAAGAATTTCATGCTAAACATTCATGTTAATTAAGGATTAGAATAAAAAGTCCATGCTAATTAACAACTAGAATAATATGTACAAATAACCAACCTCCTTTCTTCATTTTCTAAGTTGGAATTACAAGTGAGAAGAATAAGAGAGAAAGCTAGGGATTGTTATTTGTTAAGAGTCAAGGCAATATCTTTTTTAGAGTTAAATAAGGGAATAATATGGGTTTTAAGGGAGAGGATGGGAAAAGGAAAAGCTTTGGGTTAGAGAGATGGCTACTTCTTACAAAGAGCATAGGTAAACAAGAGAAAAAGACAAAAAAAAAAAACCCTTAATGATCTCTCAAAAAGAAGGAATTAATGACTAACACTTGGATAGGTCATATGATTACAACATATTTGGTTGTACTATTTGGTAAGAATTCAAATCATAACTTCAAAAAATAGATTCTTCATCCTTTTGTTACCATTTTTTTCCTTTCACTTTACATGGAAAAAAGGGTTAGAAAGTCATATTTTCACTCTCACATTTTCTTTTTTAAATTTTATTTTGTATTATTTTTTGTAGTGACAAATTGTATCATTTTCCTTTATTTTCCACATGTTCTTAATAGTATGCCCATATGTTGCAATTTTAGTAAATGACAACAAGTTAGTAATGTATATACATTTTAGCATTTACCAAATTGTGAGCCATGATATGATTTAGATTATCAAATTAATGTTGTAACAACAAACAACACTCATTGTATATGTTGGTACTGACCTAACACAAACTTCCCTTGCTACCTAAGATAGACATTTTTCTTTCCACTATTTAAGTTTTTCTCCACACACATTCACTAAAGATATTCATTTTAACTTTTTTTAGTGAAAAATAATTGAATAAAAAAATTAAAAATAAATTAAAAAATTAGGTATTTTTTATAGTGAGTTATTTTGATTCACCAAAAAAAGTTAGTCAAAATAATAAGCATCTAAATTTATTTTTTTCAATAAAATTCAATAAAATTTAAATTTGAATACTATCTATAATTTAAAGGAGAGAATTATAGGAAAAAAAGTAAATTTTTATTTATATAGCTTGTAGCATGTTATAATAGATTTTGATCAAATATAACAAGAATAACAACTTCAATTTTAAATTTAATAAGTTTTATTCAAATTAATATATATATAAAATGTAAAGAATAATTTTTTTTAAAAAGGAGAGTAAGAGCGAGAAAAGAAAAAGGATAAAAAAGAAACAAAAAGACCATAAGCTCAACACATAGCCTAAGACTACAAAAAATGAATCCATCTTGAAATGGAAAACCATCACATAAGCACCATAAGTCCATAACAAAGGAGACAAACTATGTGAAGACTAAGCCTATTGCATTGCCCACTCATCTCTAAGTTCAAAGTCCACTTAACAAAGTTATTAGGCTTAAGAGTTGTAAACCATTGATTTGATGGCTTGCAATTGTTAAAAGATTACAATGGGCCCACCCAATCTATTTTAATGAGGCACCATTTTTGTAAGAACTTTCAATTACAATAATGCAACTCAATATTACAACTATGATTATATATATTTACTACATTTAATCCTTTTTAATAGGTAAAAGTCAAAGACAAAAATCCAACTTAAGCACTAATCTTGATAATTTGCAATAACAAACCAAGTAATTTTATTATGTAAAAAATGATCAGTTATGTTAAGAATTGGTTATTTAAATTATAATTTTTACAATGATGGACTTAAAAGTGAAATTTTAATTTTATGGTTCAATATAAAGCAACTTGTGTGAACATGTTTGTGGTACTTTTTTAACCTTGAATCTTAGAAAAGAAAATTCCAATTTTGCCATTGAGTTTATTGAGCTACATTCAAGTTGGATAATAATTCTTAGATAGCTAAATTCTTAATTTTAATGAATTCAACCTAAGTTGTGGCCTACTGACATCAACATGGAGGATGTACATGTGTATTATATGTATATAGGATTATATATATATAGGTTTTAATGATAGGTAAATAACCATTATTACTCAAAATGTACACAACCTTTTAGCACTATTTGATTGTTCAAAGTTGCCAACTTTTCTTGTAACATAGCAATAGATTAGCCAATGGAGGAGTTCCAATCTAGAAGCTCCTTCCAAGAATGCATCCAAAAAAAATAAAAAATAAAAAACCATGTGCATGTTTGCATGCACCAACAGGAAGCACAAATGGAAAAATTGCATCTTTGTCAATAATTGATGGTAATTTAGTCATATCTTCCTATCTAGCACTCTTTAGTGTCCTAAATATCTCTAAAGAAAATACATACATCCATTATCATTGACCTATAAAAAAGTGACCTGAAGTTCCATCCAAATTTTCTACTTACATATTTTTGTTGGGGTTGACTCTTTTATTTCAAAAGAATAAGTGAAACAAGATGGACACATTTGTATTTCAAAATGTTGGCTTTGCTAAATTTATAAGTGTACATGCATCATTATATCACACAAAATTTTAGTGATTAGCCTAATGTATGATCGAGTTTTTTCTTTTCTTATTGATTATCTAAGTGACCATTGGAGATCCAAAAAAACCCAAAAAGGAAAAAGAAATTGAAAGTTTTTAGGAACAAAAGATGGGTAACAATTATAAGACTAATATTTTGAAAGTTCAAAACTAATAATTACATTCCTTGCATATGATATTAAAGCATTGCAATTAACATCAATTACTGGGAGGCTAGATCAACAAGATAATAATATGACAAGACTCTTGCATGGATGCAATTGCAAATTTCTTTCTAGTCATGCAAATTGGTCCCCATTGCTCCCAAAAAATCAAAAATAGCAAATTGACCCCAATTACTACAAAAAACAATAAGGGAAGTGGAATAATTGATCGCCTAGAAGGGACAAAAGAAAAATCTTGTTCAAAATGTAACAAATGGTGGCCCACATAGCTACCATATCCCAACATTAAATGTTGCCATGTTTCCATCTTAACCTTATCCTTAACTTTTTCTATCTTGACATGGGCCCTTCTAGGCCCTTAACTTTCCCTCTCCCCAAATGCACTTCAAATAGTGCCTAAAACACCAAGAAACTGTTAAAGCAAAACCCATCACAAAAACTCCTTTCTCTATAAATTAATAAAACCTTGGAAATGGCTACTAATCTCCTTCATTTGAAACCTATAATGGTCTAACCATGTGTCACCTCATCTGGCACCCATAAAGATGACTTAAACTGCTGGAAAAGTTCCTTTGCCTTGCCAAATTGGTGGACCTCTCTCTTTGGTTTGTCCTCGGAGGTCAACTACATTGGCTATGAGGACAAGGTGGATGATGATGTCCTAAGGAAAGAAGAGATCATATCCAAGGGCAAGTCTAAATTGGCCAAATTTTGGATTGCTCTAGGATGCTTCATGGAAGAAAGGGCAAGGTAGCTTTGCATGTTTGCTACTAGCACATTGTTTCACAATGCCATGTATCACTCCTTGATTGCTAGCTGCCTTGCCCCCAAGTTTAAGCTCTGCTTGAATTGGTAGCTTTTTGGTCACTCCCTGAGTTAGTTCCCATAGGCCATAGTCTCATAAGTACATTTTTTTTTCCTTTTCATTTAATTTTTTTAATATAATTTAGTTATTGCCTTCTTAGGGCTCCATTAATGTATTTATTTAGTCTAATCTAGTGATATTTCTTTTAGTTGTAAACTTTTGTAAGAAATGTTGGAATTTGCCATTATCATTATAGTATCATATAATATTGATTATCATCATTTCTATGCTTATGTTACATATGTTGACATGTTTAGTTGGTTAATTATAAATTATGCCCACCTTATTAATAATATTAATGTATAAATATGGTTATTACTAAAGTTTAAATAGATAACTTAATACTCAATTTGACTTTATTTAGTATTTTTTAAAATTTTATTTCATGTATTTAAATTATATTTTATTTTTATATATTCAATTAATTAAAGATTCATCAATCAAATGTATAGCAAATTAGTCATTAATGTCACATTCATTATTGCATTAGAGGTAATAAGTGTACATTAGCCATTAGAGGAGGTTCAATTAAGAAATCAAAAAGTTCCTCTAGAGATTGCATCCAAAAAAAAAAAAAAATCTAAAACCACATGCATGTCTTTATCTACCAATAGGAAGCTCATATTGAAACATCACAACTTTGGAAGTAATTGATGGTAATTAGTCATATCCTATCTAGCACTCTTTAACGTTGTAAATATCTCTAAAGAAAATACATAAATTTATTATTGTTGCCCTATAAGAAAGTGACTATCCACATTTTTCATTCATAGACTTCTGTTAGGGCCAACTTTTTGATTCCCATAAAATATGTAAATTAAAATGGGCACATTGTCTTTTAAGACATTGGCTTTGCCAAATTTATAAGTGTACATGCATTATTATATCACACCAAAATTTAGTGATTAGCTTAGTGTATAATCAATTTTTTTTTCTTTCTTATTAGCTATTTGAGAAACATTTAGAGACCCAAAAAAATGCAAGAATGAAAAAAAAATAAAAGTTTAACAATAATCGAGAGGTTATAATTGAGATAATTATAAGACTGATATTTTGAAAGTTCCAAACTAATAATTACATGCATTGTGTATGATCTACATTGTAAATAACATTAATTAATGGGATTTTTCCAAAATTCAACCCTAAATCTCCTTTCTTCTTACCTCATTGATACAAATTACTTTATGATAATTCCATTCTTTCCAACTCTACAATCACAAAAATAATGCTAAAATCAACATCATTTTGCACATATGAAATCATATTCTTAAACTACTTATAACAATTATTCTTTATAACTACTTATATGCATGAGCATCATGTTCATAACAATTATTTCAATTGCAACTACTAACTATTCACACATTTATCCTTGCAATAAAAAACATAATTTTTTTGACCTAAACTCATTTTCATATATACCTACTAGAAAAAAAAAATTGATACCCCCATAGCCCAAGAAAAGTCTAAACCAAAACTAAGGCACCTAAAATAGTTGATATGATTGCTCAATTGACAATTTAGTTAAAAAAAAAACTTAATGAAAAGTATCAAAATCAAGAATCACATTGTAAAAATAAATAAATAAATCAATCATCAGAATAGTAGAACAAACAGCAAGTTTGAAAAAAGATACACCAAGTAAAAGTCATGACCAAATGAGCTAGCTAACAAAGTTGTAAATAATTAATCCTTCAAAATAGGTCTATGGCACAGTGAGTGGCAAATTAAAACACTACAATCACCCACAAAAGCCAAACATTAGACAATCAAAACTCAAAACACATGTAGTGAATAGTCTAAAGAATGAAAAAAAAATTATCACCTAAAAAAATGGTGGGACATTTAGTTAGAGGAAGAACATGAGCATAAATGATAAGAACCCAAAACTCGAATGGGGCACCTTTGTTTTGCTTCCTAATGGGTGATTTTCTTCAACGAAATTCAAACAAAATCATTAATTCTAATCAACAATACATCAATCAACAAAAATTTTGAAGAAAAAACATATGTGTAATATGACACTCCTTGGGTTAGTTCTCACAAGCCATCATCTCATTAGTACATTTTTTTTCCTTTTTCAGTTTTCTTCTCCTTTTTGTTTTTTCAATGTTATAATAAAATTTAGTTCTTTCCTTCTTGGGGCTTCATTGATGTGTTTCATTGGTCCAATCTAGTATCAATTGTAAACTTTGTAAGAAACACTAAAATTTGTAATTATGATTATGAAATTTGCAATTATGATTGTGAAAGATTTTTGTGATAGAAACCATGGGTTATACTTGCATTTTAAATGTTGAAATGTTTAGTTGTTTAACAATAACTTATGCCCACCCTATTAATAATATTGATTATGTGTATAATTGGTTATTATGAAAACTTAGGTACATAATATAATACCAAATTTATTTCATGATATCAATTATTGAGTTTTATTTTATTTTATTTTAAGTATTCTTTTATCATATTTTATTTTTATATATTTAATTAATTAAAGATGCATTGATCTAACGAATAGCAAATTAGTTGTTAATGTCAAGTTCATTATTGAGAATGAATCAGATGATACATGTAATTCCTATGATTTACCAATTTTAAAGAAATTGGACGTAAGGAAAGAAGCTTTGAGAAAAATTAAAATTTTCAATAGTAATAGAGTTGTCCATGTAAAAATAATAGTTAGCACAGTGGCCATTATTCTCCTCCACCTTGAAATCAGCTAAGGTTGAACAATTGAATCCATGTCATGGAGGGAGAGAAAAGTTTCATTAGTAAAAGAGAGAGCTTTTGAAAAATTAGAAGGAGATAAGGGTTGTCTATTCATAATCCACAAAATTAGTATGTTATGCCAAAATAACTATAGCAATTGTGTTAGAAAAATTGTAAGTGTTGTGTTAAAAAAATTGAGAGGAGAAAAGGGTTATTGCACATGTAACTAGAAAACGTCTTGGGTAGCCTATGAAAAATAGAGAGGAAAAAATGATTGTTGCACCTATTTATAAAAGGCCTATTTATTATCACAAAAACTTATCTGTTTGTAGTAGGAAACATGGAATTGTTGTGCTAAAAAAATTGAAAGGGTACGTGAAACTTTTTACTATGCTAGCTAATAGGGCTATAAAGCTTAAGATATGAGAATATAAAAGGGAAACTTATCACTTTATAGTATTATAAATGTACTTAACTCTTATATTTTATAGTTTTATTATTTTTATCTCTCAATTAGTCTCAAATCATGAGGCCAATAACAGTTTATAGGCTATGGTGCCACCTTTTTTTAATTAAATTTAGATATTTAGATCAATATTAAATTTTGTTTTATTCAAATATGTGCAATATGTTTGTTACTTGAATACCAAAGGTTCAACTTGACCATTAGATAAGCATACTTTACCTGATGCTAGAGGGAAAATTGAACATATAAAATGTAACAATGCCTAAGATACCATCAATAGGTCAAAAAATGTCGATACCTCAACACATCTCTCATCTCATTTACATAAATAATGTAACATCTTTGATAACCAATCTAATGACATTTCTTTTAGTTGTAAAGTTTGCAATAGATGTTGAAATCTATAATTATCATTGCAATATTCTATCATATTGATTATCATTCTTGTTTGAGCTTAGAAAATAAATCACTATGACTTTTTATTTTTCTCAAAATAATATAAAAAATTAAAATAAAAGATTGTAATATTTGATTCATTAATTTTATATGCTAAAAAGTATAATTTTTGTTATTTTGACTATAAATCTTATGAATTTTTTTTGTGAGAAAAAACAAAATACATTTGTTAGTTGTTTCTTTATTTCTTTTTATTTCTTATTCTATTTTATATATATATACACATGAGTATTACACATCTCTTATGCACACTATTCATTTAATATAATATGTAAATAAATAATATATTTAATTTACATAATTTTTTTATTTTAATATATATATATGGCTGATAAAAAATTTTAACTTATTTTATATATATATATATATATATATATATATATAATATCATATTTTTATTTTAAATATTTATGATATTTTAAAAATTATATGCATATACACATATATTTTTATATACACATAACAGAAGTAATATAAATATATGTAATATTTATATTATAATTATAAATTTTTTATTCAAATTAATATATAAAAAATTCATATTAAATAATAATTTTTGATCTTTTATAAAATAGCAAGTCAACTTTAGTCTAAACTTAATAATAATATAAAAATTAGTATCAAAATAAAAAAATTATATACATTTTATTCAAATTAATGTATAAATAATAATTTTTTTTTACCTAATCTACTATATGATAAATGAAAAATTATTTTTTTTAATTAACTATTTAATTTATAATCAAAGTGTAGTGATAGGAGAAAAATTAGTATAAAAATAAAAAATATACATTTTTAAAATAAATTAATATTTAAAAAATTAAAAACAAATAAAATAAAAATGACTAATAATAAAAAAATTAATTCTTAAATAATAATTTGTCAACTTTCAAATTGACTTGAAACCTACCCAAAAATAATTTTGATGTAACATAATTCAAAAGTAATCAGACTCAAAATAATTCCACTTAAAGACCCATGTTCACACATTTACTTGTGACACACATTTATATGTATTTTTTTTTCCTAAATAAGGGTAGCACTCACAAATCTATTAGGGAGGATTGTGCTAGATTGCCACAATGTTGGTTGTGTCACTTCATTGAATTTATAGAAAAGCAAACTCTATGTTACTTAGCAAGAGTCACCAACCATTCATACAACTATAAAAGATTAAATATACATTGAATTCCACCAAATACTTTGATAAGGACTCAAACTCATGACTTTTGTGTAGGATGACCAATTCTTTTATTACTTGAAACCTACAAATGGTAAAAACTACCTTGATAAGCACTTAAAATCATGACTTATGTGAATAGCAACAAAAATAAAAAATTTAAAACACAGAGAATTTTGGTATAAAACCAAAAATTAGGGAAAAAAAACTATCAATATAGAATAGTCCATAGAATGAAAAAAAAAATAATAACAAAAAAAAAGTGGTGGGGAATTCAATTAGAGGAAGAATAGGAGCATAAATGAGATGAGCCAAGAGCTTGAATGGAGCACCTTTGTTTTGATTCTTAATGGTTGACTCTCTCCAACAAAATTCAACCACAAATGTTAACTCTAATCATTAATACATCAATCAACAAAGATTTTGAAGCAAAAATATGCATGTAATATGACACTCTTCGGGTTGGTTCTCACGTGCCATCATCTCATTAATACATTTTTTTTCTTTTCAATTTTTGTCTTTTTCTTTTCCAACGTTGTACTATCATTTAGTTTTTTCCTTCATGGGTCATCATTAACATGTTTCATAGGTCTGATCCAATGATTTTTTTTTCAATTATAAACTTTTCAAGAGATGCTAAAATTTGAAATTATAATAACAAAAGATTTTTGCGACAGAAATTGTGGGTGATGCTTGCATTGTAAATCTTGATGTGTTTAATTGTTTAACTATAACTTATGCCTAACTTATTAATATGAAAGTTTAGATAGACAATATAATGCTTAATTTCATTTCATGATATCAATCAGTGACGTTTTATTTTATTTTATTTTAAGTATTTTTTGTCGTATTTTATTTTTATATATTCAATTAATTAAAATGCATTGACCTAACTAATAATAGTCTAGCTATTAAGGTCAAGTTTGTTATTGTGTTGGCTTTTGTATATTTAGCATCTATTCGATCCAATTGTTGCCACTCCTATAGGTAGTAGTGGACAATGAAGATGATAGGACAAATAATTTAATATTTTGAGATTTTCATAATTAGATGACTAAGATTTGGAATGATTGTGCATCAAACAAAATATATGGCTTGACTAATATTGATTTTAATCATATTTCTAGTTCAAAAATTTTTGGCCACATCAAAAATGATCCTAATGATGCACCAAAATCAATGAAAATTCAAGATACCTCTAAAATTATTAGGATCCTAGGTAATTCCTCATGTTTTCATACATGCACATAGAATAAGCTTATTTATGTTTAAATAATTAAGAACTCAGATATTTTTTAAAAGTTTTTTTTTTTCTTTTTAAAGGGTATAAAATTTATGGAAAAAATGGACAAAGAGAAAAAATATGCTTATATTGGGTAACCTGAAAAAAGGAAGATATTTTTGTTTTCATCAAGTTTAATTTTTTTAAAAATTTTTAAATCCTAGATAATAAACATAATGGTTTGGATGCGTTGGAGGTTTTGGTTTTGTTTTCATGTAAAGGTAGTTAGCTTAGATTTCCATAATAGAATAACTCCCTTAGAAAATTGTTATTAATGCAAGCATGATTCTCAAAGCAAAATTTAAGAAACAATCCAATCCAACTTTCCCCTAAGCTATGGCAGCATCGTGTATGACTCATAAAAATGAAAGTTAGTCACAAAAGAGATGTAAATAGAGTTCTTAACCATTTTTCATTTGCACTTGCTCTCAATGTCATATAGATTTGTTATGTTGCACATGCTTACTAAGGAAAGGCAAACTATTTGTAAAATATAGGATGGAGAAAGATCATCCTCCAAGAGATTGTTTATAAGGCCATCGTAATATAAAAAGAAATAAATGTATTTAAAGGGGAAAAAATAATAAAAACATATTTCATTTGCTCATAATTGACTATCACTACATTTCTGCCATGTAAGATGAGGGTCAGAAGGTTTACCAAGTCCCTTACTTAGTTTTCTAAACTAACTTTCTACATGCAAGACATAGAAGCAAAGGTAAAATCTTTGTTAAGCTACAAACTTTGAAGTTAAGTAGATCAAATGTTGTAAAACCAACCAAAAATTTCTTGCATTTATATTCATTGAAAGAAAGCATGACGAAGATGAAGAAGTCATAACTAAATTGAGACCATCACAAAGAAACAAAACTAACAAAGGATGTATCATGAGTCTATTTTCCCTTCCAATTTCTATTGTAACATTTCTATTTGTCAAAAAGGAAATCAACAAATGCTTGAAATTTTCTCCATTACTTACGCCTAATATCTTGTACATATATGATTAGTACCTTAGTCTAGATGTTAACTTCAATGTTTTGCATTTATGCAACTAGACATGCATTTACATGGCAAGAAATATTGAACACAACTTTCTAATGGTCATGTGCTTCATAAATCATAAACACGAAATCAATGGGGCAAAGAATGCAAAAGAGACAAAGGAAACTAATTGAGCAAAAGATTATGGAGTGGACTAATGTTGAAACATGAGAATACAATCTATACAACAATGACATGCAATAAATTCAAAAAAATTACCAGCTTTAATGATGTAGGTTGCTAGAAAACATAACAAGAAAAACTTATATTTTTGGCACTAAGTAAGAATGATATAAAAGAGTGGAACCTTTGGCTTAGTCCCAACATAGTATTGAAAATGTTTTAGATTTAGGTACACAACTCTTCATGTAAAATGTTCACGTATTTGAAATTGATTAGATAATCAAAAAAGTTTTGACACTTCCCTTAAATTCTCTCTCTATACAAGCCTTAATAAAGTAGCAAGTACTAGTTTTAGCAAGTTAGGGCTCAAATAAAAAGGTACTACAAGTTTAATTAGTTAATGAGATTTCTTTAAAATTCAACCCCAAATCCCTCCTCTTCATTTTACCCCATTAATGCAAATTCCTTTACAATAATTTCATCCTTTATAACTCAGCAATCAAAAGGATTATGCTAAAAACAATACCATTATGAACATTGGAAAGCATATTCTCAAACAACTTGTAGGCATGGGCATCGTGCCTATAACATTTACTTCAGTTGCAAGTGCTAACCATACACACATGCTTATCCTTCCAATAAAAAACATTAATTTATGATCTGAATTGATTTTCATACATACCTAATAGAAAAGTAAATTGATACTTTGACAGCCAATGAAAAATCTAAACCAAAACTAAGGCACCAAAAGTAGTTGATATGATTGCTTAACCATTGACAATTTGATCAAAAAATTTAATGAAAAGAATAAGAATAAAAAATCACATTCTAATAATAACTAAACAAATCAATTAAAAAAATAGCAAAGCAAGTAGCAAGTTTGAAAAAGGATACACCAAGCAAAAGCCTTGAATGAATGTGCTAGTGAACATAATTGTAAACATTTAAGCCTACAGTGCAGTGAGAGTCAAATTGAAATATTACAACCACTTACATGACTTTATCATTAGACAATCAAAGTTCAATTCCCATGTAATGAATTGTTTAGAAAATGAAAGTTAAAATAAAAAAGGAATCATAAAAATTTCTAGGAGAGTTTACCCAAAGGAAGAATAGAAGCATAGATGAGAGGAACTAAAAACTTAAATGGAGGACCTTTATTTTGTTTCCTAACTAGTGCCTCTCTTCAATAAAATTCAAATATAGACATTAATTCTAATCAATAATACATCAATCAACAAAGATTCTAAAATAGAAACATGTGTGTAATAGACACAAACCCACAATAGATATTTGACCAAAGCTCACCGATTGGAGGCATAGTGATTAGACAATGAGACCATAATTGGATGTCAATTTGGAATGTGCTTGATCTTTGTTCAAATCTAAAGGGCCCATTTACCATTTGAGTTAGATTTTGACTTTTAATAGAACAATGTAGGATGGAATTATTATAATTAATCTAAATAAAATTCCAATTAACTTAAAGTATACCTAATATTAATTTCAATAGTCATTTTATTTTTTTCAAAAATAAAATTAATGGAAAATGTGATTACTACATGTATTTGTTAGGACCAATTCTTTTGTTAGGAAAATTAGACTATCAAAAATATTAGGTTATTTAATTTTCCTCCAATTTTGAAAACAATAACTTTTTTTTTATTATCATAAGTTTATTAGTTATTTAACACACTTGTTAATTGTTTGTATTTTTTATATCTTTTAATGATTTCATTTCAATATTAGTTAATATATTTAAATTTTGATGGTGACTCTGATAGATGCATGATGATAGGAATTTAACTACAAGCTATTAACCTCTAAAGGCAAACAAATGAAAAGAAAACTTTAGTATAAAATAAAAGGCATATTTTGTACTTTGTATCTAATATTATTAGAATTTATGAAAAAATATACTAATATTATCAGTCAACTTGGACAAAAATCATAAAATTATACTCTTATATATAATATAGCATTAGAAACCTCATCTTCACCATACAACACTAGTGTCCCTCTCTTCCTATCATCAAAAACCTCATTTTCTAAATGTTGACATTGAAAATGTTGTAGTGTTTAGTTGTTCAACTAGAACTTATACTCACCTTAAAAAATATTAATTATATATAAATATAGTTACTATCAAAATTTAAATAAACAAAGTAATGCCCAATTTTCACATGATGTTGATGATGGTTATTAAAATGATTGTTATCAAACTAACTCCTAATTTCCCAAAAAAAAAAAAGCAAATAAAGCTTTCATTAAATGACATTATTCAAGAAAAATATGCAAGAGTGAATCCTAAAGCTCATTATGAACCTAGTACTTGAAAATGTCGAATTTGATATACATAAATACATTATTATCTTAATATTGACTCCCTCCTCCAACATCTAACTTTTTTCTTCACACTCATCCAACATCTCTAAGACATTGTGAGAAACAATGATAATGGTAGCACCCAAAACAATAGAAAATTCTTCTATTACACTACTGTCATGAAGGAAATGAATTCCAAAATTGACCAAAATAATTTTACAAATGACAATGATAAGGTTTAAGACAAACAAATTGATAGTGTAGCAAGCATGAAAAAGCAAAGAACAACCTTCCAATTAGTTGAATCGGCAATGGAAAAGTGGGTTGCTAACACAGGAAGAGAATCATATGTCAGAATGAGTGCAAAAAGAAAAAGTAAGGGTTTCTTCACTGCCTAAAGTTTCAGCCCATAAATAATGTAGGAGATTAAAAGAGATAGAATCAACTTAAACAAGGTTTTGATGGCTAAATTCAACCAAAAGTGGCCATGTCATGAACTTGACAAGAGTCCAAAAAAATAATTGAGAATGAGTAAGATGGTACACGCAATCCATATGATCTACCAATTCCATGAAAATTGGAGGTGAGGGAAGAAGTTTCAAGAAAAATTAGAAATTTTCAATAACAATAGAGTTGTCCATGTGAAAAAACAACTAGCATAGTGGCTATTATTCTCGTATACCTCGGGATCAATAGGGCTAAACAATTGAATCCATGGTGTGGTGGGAGAGAAAAAGTTTCATTAAGAGATAAGAGAGAAAGCCTATGAAAAATTAGAAGGATAAAAGGGTTGCTGCCTATTTATAATCACCAAAATTTGTATGTTTTGCCAAAAAAATTGTGTGTTATGCCGAAAAAATTGAGAGTAGAAAAGGGTTGCTACATATGAAACTTGAAAATGTCTTGTGTAACTTGAGAAAAACAAAAAATAGTAAATGGTTGCTACACTTATTTATAAAAGGCCTATTTATAATTAGGAAAATTTATTTGTTTGTAGCATGAACTGTGGAATTGTTGTGCCCAAAGAATTGAAAGGAGTGTTGTATGTGAAATTTTTTGTTGTGCCAACTAATGGGGCTATAGAGCTTAGCATGTGAGGGAATATAGGAAGGCAACTTATCACTTCATAATATTATAAATGTACTTAACTTTATATTTAATGGTTTTGTTACTTTTTCCCTTGATTAGTCTCAAATCATGATGATGATAACAATTTATAATTTATGGCATCATCTTTTTTTTTTTTAACTAAATTTAGATATTTGGATTAATATTAAATTTTGTTTCATTTAAATATATGCAATATGTTTGCTATTTAAATACCAAAGGTTCGAATTAACCACTATATGAGCATATTTTACTTGATGTTGGTGGGCAAATTGAACACATAAAATGTATTGGTGCCTAAGATACCATCAACAGGTTAGAAAACATCAATACCCCAACAAACTTCACATCTCCTTTACACAAACAACGTAACATCTTTGATAACCAATTTGATGACATTTGTTCAATTGTACACTTTGCAAGAGATGTTAAAATTTGTAATTATTATTACAATATTCTATCATATTGATATTATTCTTTGTTGAGTTTAGAAAATAAATTGCTGTGATTTTTTTATTTTCAAGACAATATAAAAAATAAAAATTAAAGATTATAATATTTAAGTTATTGATTTTATATACCAAAAAAATATAATTTTTACTATTTTAAATCTTACAAATTTTCTTATGAGTAAAAACAAAATAAACTTATTATTTATTTATTTATTTATTATTATTATATATATATACACATACACACCATTTTTTCTTACATATTGTATAAAGAGAGAGAAAGAAAGAGTTAATATTTAAATTTAACTTATTATTATATATATAATAATTTATTTTTATTTTAAATATTTAATAATATTTTAAAAATTATACATATAAACAGATGCATATTTTTGTATACACATCAAATAAATAATATAAATATATGTTTATTTATTAATATATTTATAAATTTTTTTTATACAAATTAATATATAAAAAATACATATTAAATAAGAATTTTTTTTGTCTTCTATAAATTAACAAATTGACATATAACTAAAACTTAATAAACAGATAAAAATTAGTGTAAAAAATAAAAAAATTATATATTTTATATTTAAACTAATATATAAATAATAAATAATAAATTTATTACCTATTATATGATATAATAAATAAAAAATTAATTTTTTTGAATCAATTGGTTAATTTATAATCGAAGTGGAGTCATAGAAAAAAATTATTATAAAAATAAAAAATACAAACTTTTAAAATAAATTAATATATAAAAAATTTAAAATAAATGAAATAAAAATAACCAAGAATAGAATAGTAATTCTTAAATAATAACTTATCAACTCTTGGATTAACCCAAAGCCTACTAAAAAAAATTTTGAATATAATATGATTCAAAAGTAATCTAATTGAAAAAAATTCCACTCAATGACCCGTCTAGACAAATTTACTAGTGACACTTATTTATATGTATTATTTTTTTTTCATAAGTAATTAGCATTCACAAATCTATTAGGGAGGATTGTGCTAAGTTGCTGCAAAATTTTGTGCTACTACATTGAATTTATAGAAGAGCAAACTCTATATTACCTAATAAGAGTCACCAACCACTAATACAACTATATAAGACAAAATATACATTTAATTGTATTGAATACTTTGATAAAGACTCAATTTCATGACTTTTGTATAGGATGATGGATCCTTTTATTACTTGAAACCCAAAAATGGTAAAAGCTACCTTGATAAGGAGTTAAACTCATGACTTATGCGAATAGCAACAAAAATATAAAATTAAAAACAAAAAAAATTTTGGTAGAAAACCTAAAATTTTGAAAAAAAAAATTAGAAAATATAATGTCCATGACAAAAACCATGGATGATCTTTACATTGTAGATATTGACATGTTTAATTGTTTAACAATAACTTATGTCCACCTTATTAATAATATTAATTATGTATACATCCAGTCATTATGAAAGTTTAGATAGACAATATAATGTCCAATTTTATTTCATGATATCAATTAGTGACATTTCAATTTATTTTATTTTAAGTATTCTTTTATTGTATTTTATTTTTACGTATTCAATTAATTAAACTTGCATTGACCTAACCAATAATAGTATAGCTATTAATGCCAAGTTTGTCATTGCATTGGACTTCTTGTATTTAGCATCTGTCTAGTCTTATTGTCCCTACTCTTATGGGTAATAGTGGAAAATGAAGATGATAGGACAAATAATGTAATATTTTGAGATTTTTGTAACTGGACGACTAAGATTTAAAATGAATGTACATGAAACATAATATATGGCTCGACTAATATTGATTTCAATTGTATTTCCACTTCAAACTTTTCTAGCAATGACAAAAGTGATCCTAATGATGTACCATAGTCAATGAAAATTCAAAATGCCTCTAGAATTATGAGAAACCTAGGTAATTCCTAGCTTTTTTCACATATGCATAGAAAATATGCTTATTTGTGTTCAAGTAATTAAGAGCTCTTACATTTTTGAAAAGTTTTTTTTTATTTCTTTTTTGAAGGGTATAAAATTTATGGAATAAATGGAAAAGAGAGAAAATATGTTTATGTTGGCTAACCCCAAGAAAAGGAAAATAATTTTGTTTTTATGTAGTTTAATTTTTTTTTAAAAAAATAAATCTTAGACAATAAACAAAATGGTTTAGATACGTTGAAAGTTTTTGTTTCATTCTCTTGCAAAGGTAGTTAGCTTAATTTTCCTTAATAGAACAACTCTTTTAGAAAATAGATTTAGGTGCAAGCATTATTCTCAAAGAAAATTTTAAAATACAATCCAATCCAATTTTCTTCTAAGCTACTCATGGCAACATTGTGTATGACTCATAAAAATGAGAGTAAGTTGTAAAATAGTTGCAAATAGACTTCTCAACCATTTTACATTTTAACTTGCTCTTGATGTCATATAGATTTGTTATGTTAAACATGTTTGCCAAGGAAAAGCAATAGTATTTGTAGAGCACATGATGGAGAAATATCATCCTCTAAGAGATTGTCTATAAGACCGTCCTAATAAGAAAAGCAAATGTATTAAAAGGGGAAAAAATAATAAATACTTTTCATTTTCTCATAATTGGCTACCATTACATTTCTGCCAGGTAAGATAATGGTTATAAGGTCTACTAGATCCCTCACTTAATATTCCAAACTAACTTCCCACATGCAAGACATAAAAACAAAAGTAAAATCTTTACAAAGCTATAAATAGTGAAGTTAAATGCTATAAAACAAACCAAAAAGTTCCCACATCTATATTCACTAGAAGAACGGATGACTAAGATGAATAACTCATACCTAAATTGAGACCATCATAAAGAAACAAAAAAAAAAACAAAGGATGTATTTTAAGTGAAATTTCCCTTCCAATTCTATTGTAACATTTCCAATTGTCAAAAAGGAAACTAGCAAATGCTTGAAATTTGCTCCATTTCTTTCTTTTTTTTTCAATTTATGCCTAATTTCTTATACAGATATGACAAGACCCTTATTCTAGATGTTAAGTTCAATTAGTTGCATTTGTGCCACTAGCCATCCATTTACATGGTATAAAATACTAATCACAACTTTCTAATGGTCATGTGCTTCATAAATTATAAGCACCAACTTAATGGGACAAAGAGCCCAAAAGAACAAAGGAAACTAACTTAGTAGAAGATTATAAAGTGGACTAAAGTTTTTAATACTAAAACATTATAATCTATGTTGTGTTGATATGCAACAAATTTAGAAAAATTTCCTACTCTAGTGATGCAACTTGCTAGAAAACATAACAAGCAAAGCTTATGTTTGTTGCCACCAAGTCAGAAAGTTATAAAAGAGTGAATCCTCTAGCTCAGTATCAACATAGTACTAAAAATGTTTCAAATTTAGGCACATAAATACAATATTATCTTAGTGTCAATGTTAGACTCCCTGTCTGCTTATATGCTCTTCATATAAAATGTCCATATCTTTGAAATTGATTGGATAACCAAAAAGGTTTTGACTATTCCCTTGATTCTCTCTCTATGCTAGCTTGAATAATGTAGCAAGTGCCAATTTCAGCAAGTTAGGGCTTAAACCAAAAGGCACTACAAGTTTAATTAGTTGATGAAAATTCTCCAAAATTTGACCTCAAATCCCTCCTTTTTATTTTACCTCAGCAATGCAAATTCTTTTACAATAATTCCATCCCTTTTAACTTAGCAATCACAAGAATTATGCTAAAAACAAAAACATTTTGGAAATAGGAAGCATATTCTTAAACTACTTGTAGGCATAGGCATCATGTCCATAACATTTACTTTAGTTGCAGTTACTAACCATCAAAACATGCTTATGCTTCCAATTGAAAACATGAATTTATGATCCAAATTGATTTTAATACATCCCTAATAGAAAAGCAAATTGATACTCCAACAGCTCAAGAAAAGTCTAAACCAATATTAAGGTACTTGGAGCAATTGATATGCTTGCTCACCTTTGACAATATGGTCAAAAAATTTAGAATTAGAAATCACATTTTCCTAAGAACTAAATAAATCAATCAACAAAATAGTAGAATAAGCAACAAGTTCTAATAAGGATACACCAAGTAAAAGCCATTAGCAAATGTGCTAGCCAACATAATTGTAGACATTTAGGCTTGTTGTGCAATGAGAGTCGAATGGAAACATTACAACCACTTATAATACTTTATCATGGGATAGTTAAAATTCAATTCCCATGTAGGGAATCATCCAATGAAAGATTAAACAAAATTATAAAAATTTTTTGGAGAGTTCACTTAAAGGAAGAATAAGAGCTTAAATGAGATGAACTAATAACTTGAATGGAGGACCTTTGTTTTGCTTCCTAACTGATGCATCTCCTCAACAAAATTCAAAAACTGAGATTAATTCTAATCAATAATACATCAATCAATAAAGATTCTAAAAAAAAAAACATGTGTGTAATATGACATATAACCATAATAGATATTTGACAAAAACTCATTAATTAGAGGCATAGCGATTGGACGATAAGGCTATAAATGGATGTCGATTTGGAAAGTGTTTGTTCTTTGTCCAAATCTAAAGGGTCTCTTTGCCATTTAAGTTAGATTTTCACTTTTAGTAGAACAATTTTGATTGGAATTATTACAATTAATCTAATTAAAAAGCCAACTAATTTAAAGTATACCTAAATTTAATTTTAATAGGTATTTTATTTTTATCAAAATTAAAATTAATGGAAAATGTGATTAATATATGTATTTGATGGGACCATTCCTTTTGTTGGAAAAATTAGACTATCAAAAATATTAGATTATTCAATTTTCCTCCAATTTTGAAAACAATAACTTTTTTTTTCATTATCATAAGTTTGTTAGTTATTTAACCCATTTGTTAATTGTTTGTATTCTCTATATCTTTTAATGATTTGATTTTAATATTAGTTGATATATTTAAATTTTGATGGTAAATATGATAGATTCTTGATGATAGGCAATCAACTACAGGGTATCAACCCCAGAAGGAGAAAAAACGAAAGGAAAACTCTAGTATAAAATATAAGACATAATTATACTTTGTATTTGAGATTATTAGAAATTATAAAAAATATATTTACATTATTAGTCAACTTAGACAAAAATCATAAAATGATACTCTTATATGAAATATAACATTAAAAACCCCATTTTCACCTTGTAACTATTGTATCCCTCTCTTCCTCTCATCAAAAACCTTATTTTCAAAAAGTTGGCATTGCAGATGTTGTAATGTTTAGTTGTTTAATCAAAACTTATACCTACCTTAAAAAAATATTAATCATGCATAAATATAGTTATTATGAAAGTTTAGATAAACAACATAATACCTAATTTCACATCATGTTGATAATGGTAATTAAACTAACTCATAATTTCCCACAAAACATAGTGAACAAAGCTTTTATTAAATGACATTAAGTAAGAACAATATATAAGTGTGGATTCCTAAACTTAATACTAACCTAATACTTGAAAATGTTGAATTTGAGATACATAAATATATTATTATCTTAATATCATACTCTATCCATACTTATATCCTTTTTGTGTAAAATGTCCACATTGCTGAAGTTGATTAGACAACTAGGGTTTCTTAATGGCTCCAACATTTGCCTTCTTTCTTCACACTTCATTCAACATCTCCAAGATATTGTGAGAAACAATGATAATGGTAGCACCCAAAACAAAAGCAAATACTTCTAATATGCCACTGTCATAAAAGAAATGAATTATGAGATTAACGAAAATAATTTTAGAGAAAAATCATCTTAGCAATCATGATAAGGTTTGACACAGCCAAATTGTTAGTGTCATAAGTGTGAAAAAGCAAACAACAACCTTTAAATTAGTTGAATTTGAATTGGAAGTGTGCATTGCCAACATGGGAAGAGAATCACGTGTCAAAGTGAGAGCAAAAGCAAAAAGTGATGGTTTCTTCACTGCCTAAAGTTTTTGCACATAAATGATGTAGGAGATTAAAAGAGATAGAATCAACTTAAACAAGATTTTGATGGCTAAAGTCAAGAAAAATGCCCATGACATGAATTTGACAAGAGTTAAAAAAAAAAAATTGAGAATGAGTCAAATGGTATAGGTAATCCCTGTGATTTGCCTATTCAAGGGAAATTGAAGGCAAGGGAAGAAGTTTCATTAAAGATTGGAAATTTTTAGTAACAATAGAGTTGTCTATGTATGAATAAATATTAGCATGTGGCTAATATTCTCCTCCACCTTAAAATTTGCTAGTACTAAACAATTAAATCAATGATGCAGTGGGACAGAAGACATTAAATTTGAGATAAACAAATACTTTAGTATCTCAATATCATACTCCCTTTTTATTTATATCCATTTTATGGAAAAAGTCCACATTATTGAAGTTTATTAGACAACTAGGGTTTCATAATGGCATTAGCATTTGCCTTGTTTCTTCACACTCATCCAACATCTCCATGACATTAAGAGAAACAATGATAATGGTAGCACCCAAAACAATAGCAAGTACTTCTAATATGCCACTATCATAAATGAAATGAATTATGGGATCAACAAAAATAATTTTTGGGACAAAACATCTTAGCGATTATAACAAGGTTTGACACAATCAAATTGATAGTGTCATAAGAGTGAAAAAGAAAAGAACAATCTTTCAATGAGTTGAATTTGAAATGGAAGTGTGCATTGCCAACATGGGTAAGGAGTCATGTGTCAAAGTGAGAGCAAAAGGAAATAGTGATGGTTTCTCCACTACCTAAATTTTTAGCGCATAAATGACGTAGGAGATTCAAAGGAATAGAATCAACTCAAATCGGGTTTTGATGGCTAAAGTCAACCAAAATGGCTATGGCATGAACTTGATAGGAGTAAAAAAAAAATTGAGAACGAGTCAGATGATACATGCAATCCCTATGATATGCCAATTTAAGGAAAATTAAAGGTGAGAGAAGAAGTTCCAATAAAAATTTGATATTTTCAGTAATAATAGAGTTGTCCATGTAAGAATAATACCTAGCATGGTGGCTATTATTCTCCTCCACCTCAAAATCAGTTGGGGTTAAACAATTAAATCCATGGTGTGGTGGGAGAGAACAAGTTGAATTTGAGATGCACAAATACATCATTTTCTCAATATCATGCTCCCTCCTTACTTATATCCTCTTTGTATAAAATGTCCACATTGTTAAAGTTTATTAGACAACTAGGATTTATTAATGGCTCCAATATTTGCCTTCTTTCTTTAAACTCATCCAACATCTCCAAGACATTGTGAGAAACAATGATAATGGTAGCACCCAAAACAAAAGCAAATACTTCTAATACACCGTTATCATAAATGAAATGAAATTTGGGATCTATGAAAATAATTTTAGGGATAAAACATCTGAGCAATGATGAGAAGGTTTGATACAGTCAAATTGATAGAATCGCAAGTGCGAAAAAGCAAAGAACAACCTTTGAATCAACTAAATTTGAAATGGAAGTGTGAATTGCCAACATGGGAAGAGAGTTATATGTTAGAGTGAGAGTAAAAGGAAAAAGTGATCGTCTCTCCATTATCCAAAGTTTTAGCACATAAATGATGTAGAAGATTAAATGGGACAGAAGAACCTCAAATAGGGCTTTAATGGCTAAAGTCAACCAAAATGGTCGTGGCATGAACTTAATAAGAGTAAAACAAAATTGAGAATGAGTCAGATGGTACATGTAATCTCTATGATATACCAATTCAAGGGAATTTAAAGGTGAGGGAAGAAGGTCCATTAAGAATTTGAAATTTTCAATAACAATAAAGATTTTCCACTTAAGAATAGTAGCTATCATGGTGGCAATTATTCTCCTCCACCTCAAAATCAGCCGAGGCAAAACAATTAAATCCATGGTGTGGTGGGAGAGATCAAATTGAATTTAAGATGCACAAATACATCATTTTCCCAATATCATACTCCCTCCCTACTTATATCCACTTTGTGTAAAATGTCAATATTGTTAAAGATGATTAGATAACTAAGGTTTCTTAATGGCTCTAGTATTTGCCTTCTTTCTTCACACTCATCCAACATTGCCAAGACTTTGTGAGAAACAATGATAATGGTAGCACCCAAAACAATAGCAAATACTTCTAATACACCATTGTCATAAATGAAATGAATTTTAGGATCTACAAAATTAATTTTAAGGACAAAACATCTTAGCGATGATGACAAGGTTTGACATAGTCAAATTGATAGTGGCACAAGTGTGAAAAAGAAAAAACCAACCTTTGAATTAGCTAAATTTGAAATGGAAGTGTGCATTGCTAACACGGGAAGATAGTCATGAGTCAGAGTGAGAGCAAAAGGGAAAAGTGATGGTCTCCTCACTATCCAAAGTTTCATCACATAAATGACATAGGAGATTAAAAGGGATAAAATCAACTCAAATTGGGTTTTGATGGCTAAAGTCAACCAAAATGGCTACAACATGAATTTGATAGGAATAAAAAATATTTGAGATGAGTCAGATGGTACATGCAATCCTTATGATGTACCAATTCAAGGGAAAATGAAGGCGAGGGAAGAAGTTCCAATAAAAATTTGATATTTTCAATAACAATAAAGTTGTCCATGTAACAATAATAGTTAGCATGGTGGCTATTATTCTCCTCCACCTCACAATCAGCTGGGGCTAAATAATTAAATCCATGGTGTGGTGGGAGAGAACAAGTTGAATTTGAGATGCACAAATACATCATTTTCTCAATATCATACTCCCTTCTTACTTATTTCCTCTTTGTGTAAAATGTCCACATTATTAAATTTGATTAGATAACTAGGGTTTCTTAATGGCTCCAGTATTTGTTTTCTTTCATCACACTCATCCAACATCTCTAAGACATTGTGAGAAGCAATGATAATGGTAACACCCAAAACAGAAGCAAATACTTCTAATACACCATTGTCATAAATGAAATGAATTTTAAGATCTACGAAAATAATTTGAGGGAGAAAGCATCTTAGCGATGATGACAAGGTTTGACACAGTCAAATTGATAGTGCCAAAAGTGTGAAAAAGCAACAAACAACCTTCAAATCAGCTGAATTTGAAATGGAAGTGTGCATTGCTATCACAGGAAGAGAGTTATGTGTTAGAGTCAGAGCAAATGGAAATAGCGATGGTCTCTCCACTATCCAAAGCTTCAGCACATAATTGACATAAGAGATTAAAAGGGACAAATGCAACTCAAACAAGGTTTTAATGGCTAAAGTCAACCAAATTGGCTACAGCATGAACTTGACAGGAGTAAAAAAAAATTGAGAATGAGTCAAATGGTATATGTAATCCCTATGATATGCCAATTCAAGTGAACTTGAAGGCGAGGGAAAAAGTTCCATTAAGAATTTAAAATTTTCAATAACAATAGAGTTTTTCATGTAAAAATAATAGCTAGCATGGTGGCTATTATTCTCTTCCACCTTAAAATCAGTTGAGGCTAAACAATTAAATCCATGGTGTGGTGAGAGAGATCAAGTTAAATTTGAGATGCATAAATACATCATTTTCTCAATATCATACTCCCTTCCTACTTATATACTCCTTGTGTAAAATGTCCACATTATTAAAGTTGATTAGATAACTAGGGTTTCTTAATGGCTCCAATATTTGCCTTTTTTCTTCATAATCATCCAACATCTCCAAGACAATGTGAGAAACAATGATAATGGTAGCACCCAAAATAATAGCAAATACTTTTAATACACCACTATCTTAAATGAAATGAACTTTGGGATCTACAAAAATAATTTTAGGGACAAAACATCTTAGCGATGATAACAAGGTTTGACACAATCAAATTGATAAAGGCACAAGTGTGAAAAAGCAAAGAACCTTTGAATCAGCTGAATTCGAATTGGAAGTGTGATTGCCAACACGGGAAGAGAGTCATGTGCAAAGTGAGAGAAAACAGAAAAAGTGATGGTCTCTCCACTATCCAAAGTTTTAGCACATAAATGACGTAGGAGATTAAAAGGGATAGAAGCAACTCAAATAGGATTTTAATGGCTAAAGTCAACCAAAATGGCCACTGCATGAACTTGATAAGAGTAAAAAAAATTAAGAATGAGTCAGATGGTACATGTAGTCCCTATGATCTGCCAATTTAGGGGAAATTGATGGTGAGGGAAGAAGTTCCAATGAAAATTGGAAATTTTTTATTAATAATATAGTTGTCCATGTAAAAATAATAGCTAGCATGGTGGCTATTACTCTCCTCCACCTCAAAATCAGCTGGGGCTAAACAATTAAATCCATGGTGTGGTAGAAGAGAAAAAGTTAAATTTGAGATGCATAATTACATTATTTTCTCAATATCATACTCCCTCCCTACTTATATGCTCTTTGTGAAAAGTGTCCACATTGTTAAAGTTGATTAGACAATTAGGGTTTCTTAATGGCTCCAGCATTTGCCTTCTTTCTTCACACTCATCCAACATCTCCAAGACATTGTGAGAAACAATGATAATCGTAGCACCCAAAACAATAGCAAATACTTCTAATATACCACTATCATAAAAGAAATGAATTCTAGGATTTATGAAAATAATTTTAAGGAAAAAACATCCTAGCGATGATGACAAGGTTTGACACAGTCAAATTGATAGTGTTACAAGTGTGAAAAAGCAAAGAACAACCTTCAAATTAGTTGAATTTGAAATGGAAGTGTGCATTGCCAGCATGGGAAGAGAATCATGTGTCAAAGTGAGAGCAGAAGGAAAAAGTGATGGTTTCTCCACTACTCAAAGTTTCAGCACATAAATGATGTAGGAGATTAAAAGAGACAGATTCAACTCAAACAAGGTTTTGATGGCTAAAGTCAACTAAAATGGTCATGGCATGAATTTGACAGAAGTAAAAAAAAAATTGAGAATGAGTTAGGTAGTATATGCAATCCCTGTGATATGCCAATTCAAGGGAAATTGAAGGTGAGGGAAGAAGTTCCAATAAAAATTAGAAATTTTCAATAGTAATAGAGTTGTCCATGTAAGAATAATAGCTAGTATAGTGGCTATTATTCTACTCCACCACAAAATCAGTAGGGACTGAACAATTAAATCCATGGTGGTATAACAATGCCACATACTAGATAAATTTATCCTTCATACACATCATCATGCATGCTCATACAAAGTTTTTATACCATAAGATCCTAGCCTCAATTGGTATTAGCGCCTAATCTCCTATTCTTTTAGTGACAAATGGATAGATATAGTATTCTTGGTCTTCATGTTATAGTGGTTTGTTTTATCATGTATAGTTATCAAGGGGAGAAACCAAGCATGAGCGTGATGTAAAGGGAGGAAACCAAATGAGTATGGTCTCAAAAATAAGTCTTGAGGGTGAGGCGGTGAGACCATTGGTCAACACTAAGATATAGTAGGTGAAATCTCTATTCAACAAGCTCCATTGTAGGAGAATCCCTATAGCAACTTAGTTAGGGAAGGCATACCCTTATACCAATTTACCATGTCTACTATGTCTATACCTTCATCCTTGAATCATATGTAGCCCTTTGAGTCCATTACTAGGAACAACATATCTTGGAATAGATCTATACAAAAACTCTTAGTCAAACTATAAATTATTGAAGTATAGTATGAGAGAGTACCTAGTAGGATGAATATTAGGATAAGTCTCTTTAATGTCATTAATTTGCATCACATTTTTCTTAGATTAGTTGCATTAGATAATACTTTTGAGTTAAATCACTTGCATAATATAAAAGAATTATAATTTTTAGAAAGCCAATTCTTAGATTGAGTTCACTTTTATAGTTTAAACCTCCTACTTTATAAAATTTTAGGAATCTTAGGCTTATCTGGATGCATATTCACATTTTGACTCAACACACCATCATAGAAAAAGCATCTCCATTATAGACTTTAGGAACAATTTGATTAGTGGCATGGTAAACATAAAATTAGATAATTTATTTAGTAGCATTAGAAAGTTATTTTTGGTAAGAGATGATAACATTCTTACCTATAAAGGATGCATGTATAGAAATTAGTATCTTGGTAGGGCAGGTAAAATATCTATTGTCAATTCCTCCATAGGCCATATATGCACACTATCCATCATAAACACATCCTTTAAACCTCCAAAATATGTCCATATACAACTCATTCCAGAAATCCAAAAACAACCTAAATAGCACTTTAAGCCTAAAAACCAAATTCCATGCACTCCCAAAATAACTTGCTTTACATGTGAACAAATTGGACACTTGGCCCATTGCTATAAAATTATACACAAAGTCCAAGCCCAATTACCCAAACTAGTCTATGAATAAGTCCATAACCTATTCATTAACTCTTTTGATTCTACACCCAATTCTTCATCTATTGATCCAACCATCACTAAACCAGTAAGTAGTGTAGCCATTTCAAGCAAACCTGTTTGTCCCAATAATTACAACATTCCTCCTTGTGTAAATCCAGATAAAAGATCAACTTTCCATATCCTTGAAACTCCTATAACATCTCATAAGACCTATACAAAGTTTTATGCATGAAGTTTTAGGATTAGGAATACCTTTCTCTAGCTATATTCTTTAGTAGTATATCTTTGTTCTCATTATTTTTATTTGTTTCAAATAGCAAGTTCTAATAAACATTAATACATCCAAACCTACCAAAGGTATAAGGGTATTAGTCTATCTGAATATCATTTTGAACCCTCTAAGTTCAAGATTGCTAGACTAGATTAGAAATAATTGATAGGACTAGAACTTTAAAGCATCTTAGATAATCTTTGGAATCATATAATTAGTAAGAAAGATTCTTTATTAGTTCTTAATAGTCTTTTCATTATTTTTTCTACTCATATTAGACAACTAAGGGAGTTTGCATCTGTTTAGTATTAGCATAGTCAATATTTTTTCTTCTTCAAATGCATATAGTCCTTGTTCACCTCATGTTCAAAAATGTTCTAATTATGAAGCCATCATCCCTTGTTTCTAGTATCTCAAAAACAAGAAGTTGAGAAAGACCATTCCTCTTTACTACAATAGCATCAAAAACTTTAAAAAAAATCTACTCATCATTACTTTAACAGTTTCAAACTCTTAGTACTGAAATTTCAATTCTTAAAGAAACCTTACTTAGAGTAAACTTTATGGCACCAATTCCTCCACCTTCTCCAGCCAAAATAGATACCAGTACTCAAACTTCTTTTCCACAATTTAAAATAAATGTCAATAATCAGACTTCTGTTCCATCCTTAGAAAAATACTAACCTCCTTCAACATACAAAAGACATGTTAGTACTTAAACACCTTCTCCATCCTTGGAATTATGCCAACCTCCTTCAAAACACAAAAAGAATGCTAGTACCTAGACCTTTCCTAGATCTTTAGATCAATATCATTCTCCCTAATAGTTTTTCCATTATCCTCCTTAGGGAAATTTTCCTTTTACCCTTTCTAGTCTTACACTTTCCCACTTAGAAAAGCAAAAGGCACTTGCCTATTTTCCTAAAGACCTCTCCAAACACCTCATAAAATTAGTCAAGATAAGAGTTTTTGAAACATTATTAGCTATTGTTGAAGAAGCTCAACAAGGTGCAATCTTAAAGCCCAATAGGCTGCATCAATATTGGAAAAGGACATGGAATTATGATGCAATGTTTCCTTGCAAAGAATGTAGTCTAGTTTCTCCAAATTGCCAACACTAACTTGACTTTAGCATTCTGTGATTAGTGGTTCTTGATCTTAACTAGTTTCCTCTTAATTACCAAAGTATATATGACTATGGACTTCTTGCAAGACTCCATATTCATAATAGTGATCTTCATCAAACTTCTTAGTTCAATCATTTTGGTTAAATTTTTCAAGAAACTTTCACAAGCAACTACTCTAGTGACATTACTACCATCATTGTAGATATCATTAGTTCTCCTCTAAAAAAATTTCCCTTTCAAAATTTCAACCTACTATCCATCTCCATTACATTCAATGAAGAAAGTGATTGTGCATTCCAAGAGAAATTTCTTATCCTTGTTGGCAACAAGCATTAGTGGCTTAAATTAATTACTGGTAGGCTTACATTTAGGCAAACAACTGGAATTGGTCCTCTTACACTACTCATAACTATGAAATAAAAAGGACCACTTACTAGTGATTTTTTTTGCAAAATTGTTAACATTGACCTAGATTGAGCACAACTACTTTACACCATAAAAAAGGCATATCTCCTTGACTTTTATGCTTCAAAATAAAAAATAATAGAATATCCCATGGATCATCCAATTTATCACATGGAAGATGAAGAAGCCTTCAACATCAACAATTGTTGAATTCAATGTTAAAAAAAAAAATTCAAAATTTTCTAGTGTTCCATTGTGAAACAAGTTTCATGACCAGTCCATTGCATTATCCATGTTAATGTTGCATCTTACTCAATTCCTTGTTGTATCAAAGTTAATAGTCCATAAGAGTCCTTATTTCATTATATCAGTCTACATAATAGAGTTAGTGTGACATATGACCCACTCAAAGGAGTCATCCAATTCCAAGACCAATGTACCACACCATTAAAGTCCTATTGATCATCCAAGTATCCACTTATGTCCATAAGTCCTTGCTATGTCTGTCAATACATTCTTTGAAAGTCATTGAGTCCATTATGTATCCAAGTAGCAATCCATTATAGTCACTAAGCCTAAATTCATTTAGATTTCACATTATTTGATCAGCCATCTCCATTAAGTGCATCACTTGTTTTGTTTACTAAAATTAGTCCAATGAACTTGTCCAATGAGTCATAAAGTTAGTCCACTACTAAGTCAGGTCAAGAGTCAGTTAATCTACAAGCTCCTCTAGACTATGTATGAGTCTTGATAATCCTTTTTAAAGGATTCCAGATCTTGGCCAAATCCAATACTCCAATTCTTGATAATAGTCTTCTACTACTCAATAATAGTCAATTATTATCCAGAATTCAAGCCTTCTGTTGATCAACAAAAGGAAATTTGCAAGCAACAGGTTCCTATTATTTGGCAATAGGAACTCATAAGCAAGTTGCCCTGTAGTGGATTTCTAAACATCCATAGTAGTCCACCACCAAGCAACCTAAACTCATTGAGTGTCCTCTTGACTACAAGCCAGTCACGACAAAGATATTTGGAGACCTTGCTAGATATTCTCTAGGATGCTTTCTAAGCTCTTGGTTGAGGTCAAGAATGCATCATTAGATTCTCCTTAGGATTATAATCTTGACCCACCATATCAAATTTCAAGCATTAAGCCTATGAAGGACCTGTAATAACATTGTTAGAGATTCTCCACTATTATCAATCAAGCTTCAAATAAAGTCAAGCAACTATTATGGGCCTTGTCCTTGATTCTTTTGGTCCCATCAACATCCAGCATAAAGATAAAGGCGAAAAGCAAAGGTAAAATGCTTTTATCGAGGATAAAAGGACAAAAGTAGAGTAGAAGGAATCTCTACTTTTACCCAAAGTTAAAGTAAAAGGCTTTTATTTTTCTGAAAAAGCAAAATAATCTACTTTTCAAAAAGTAAAAGTGTTTGCTTTTCATTAAAAGTAACTTTGTCTTCAAGCTTTAAGCATCTAAGGCCCAAGCATCTATAAAACACCTCACTTATCAAGCATTAGGTAAGCTTTAAAAAAAAAAAAAGTAAAAGCTTTTAAAAAGCATCAAGCACCTTTGTTTTGATTCCTAATGGGTGACTTTATCTAACAAAATTCAAACATAAACATTAATTCTAATCAATAATACATCAACCAACAAAAATTTCAAAGTAAAAACATGCATGCAATATGACATTCCCTGAGTCAATTCTTATGGGCCATTGTCTCATTAGTACATTTTTTTTTCCTTTTTCATCATTCTTCTCTTTCTTTCTTTTTTCCAACATTGTAATATAATTTAGTTCTTTCCTTTTTGGGGCTTCATTAAGGTTTTTCATTATTCTAATCCAATGAAATTTCTTTCAATTGTAAACTTTTTAAGTGACACTAAAATCTGTAATTATTATGAAAGATTTTCGTGACTGAAACTATGGGTGATGCTTATGTTGTAAATGTTAATGTGTTTAATTTTTTAACTATAACTTATGTCCACCTTATTAATAATATTAATTATGTATATATCTGAGTATTATGAAAGTTTAGATTGATAATATAATACCCAATTTAATTTCATGATATAAATTAGTGATATTTCATTTTTTTATTTTATGTATTTTTGGTCATATTTTATTTTTATATATTCAAGTAATTAAAGATGCATTGATATAACTAATAATAGTTTAGCTGTTAATGTCAAGTTCATTATTATGTTGGCTTTGCTATATTTAGCATCTATCCAATCCAATTGTTGTCACTCTTATAAGTAGTAATGGACTGTGAAGATGATAGGAAAAATTATTTAATATTTTTAGATTTTCATAATTAGATGACTAAGATTTGGAATGATTATGCATCAAACATAACATATGGCTTGACTAATACTAATTTCATTTGTATTTCCAGTTCAAACTTTTTTGGCCAAGACAAAAATGATCCTAATAATGTATTAGAATCAATCAAAATTCAAGATGCCTTTAGAATTATTAGGATCCTAGGTAACTCCAAGCTTTTCTCATGAATGCAAAAAAAAATATGCTTATGTGTTTAAATAATTAAGAGTTTAGACATTTTTGAAAAGCTTTTTCTTTTTCTTTCTGAAGCGTATAAGATTTATAGGAAAGATGGACATAAAGAGAAAATATGCTTATGTTAGGTAACCTAACAATGGAAAATACTTTTGTTTTTATCTAGTTTAATTATTTTTTAAAAAAAAATCAAATCCTAGGTAATAAACAAAATGGAATGGATGCATTGGAATTTTTGGTTTTGTTCTCTTGCAAAGGTAGTTAGCTTAGTTTTCCATAATAGAATAACTCCTTTACAAAAAAATTTTAGATGCAAACATTATTCTCAAAGCAAAATTTAAAATACAATGGAATCTAATTTTCTTCTAAGCTACTCATGGTAGCATCGTGTAATATGACAGAGACCTATAATAGATATTTGATGAAAACTCATTGATTGGAGGCATAACAATTGGACGATGAGGCCATAACTAGATGTCAATTTGGAAAATGCTTATTCTTTGTCCAAATCTAAAGGGCTTGTTTACCATTCAAGTTGGATTTTGACTTTTAATAGAACAATGTGGGATGGAAATATTAGAGTTAATCTAAATAGAAAGACAGCTAATTTAAAGTATACCAAATTTTAATTTTAATAGTTCTTTTATTTTTTCAAAAATAAAATTAATGAAAAATGTGATTAGTACATGTATGTGTTAGGACCATTCCTTTTATTAGGAAAATCAAGCTATAAAAAATATTAGGTTATTTAATTTTCCTCCAAATTTGAAAATAATAACATTCTTTTTTTATTATCATAAGTTAGTTATTCAACCCACTTGTTAATTGTTTGTATTCTCTATATCTTTCAATGATTTAATTTCAATATTAGTTAATATATTTAAATTTTGATGGTGATTATGTAGATGCTTTATAATAAGAATTCAATTATAAGCTCTCAACCCCAAAAGGAAAAAAAAAATTTGGTTAAAATATAAGGCATAATTATACTTTGCATCCAAAATTATTACAAATTATAAAAAATACACTAACATTATTAGTTAACTTGGACAAAAATCATAAAATGATACTTTTGTATGGAATATAACATCAAAACCTCATCTTTAGAATGCGAGCATTGCAGATGTTGAGGTGTTTAGTTCTTTAACTAGAACTTATACCCACCTTAAAAACATTAATTGTGTATAAATACAACTATTATGAAGGTTTGATAGACAACATAATGCCCAATTTCACATTATGTTAATGATGGTAATTAAACTAACTCATAATTTCCCAAAGGAACATAGCAAACAAAGCTTTTAATAGATGACATTACGTAAGAACAATATACAAGAGTGGATCCATAAGCTTAGTACCAATGTAGTACTTGAAAATGCTAAATTTTAGATACACAAATATATTATTATCTCAATATTAGATTGCCTCCCTACTTATATGTTCTTTGCTTAAAATGTTCACCTTGTTAAAGTTGAATAGACAACTAGGGTTTCACAATAGATCTAGCATTTGCCTTCTTTCTTCATGCTCATCCAACATCTCTAAGAAATTGTGAGAAATAATAATAATGGTTGCACCCAAAATAATAACAAATACTTCTAGTATGCCATTGTTATAAATGAAATGAATTCTCAAATTGATGAAAATAATTTTAGGGACAAAATGTCTCAACGATGATGGTAGGGTTTGAGATAAACAAATTAATAGTGCTACAAGCATGAAAAGTAAAGAAAAACCTTCCAATTAGTTAAATCTAAACTAGAAGTATGCATTGCCAACACAAGAAGAGAATTATGTTTCAGAATGACTACAAATGGAAGAAGTGAGGGTTTCTCCACAACTTTAAGTTTCAGCAAATAAATAAGGTAGGAGATTAAAAGAGACAAAATCAACTCGAACAAGGTTTTAATGGCTAAAGTTAACCAAAACAATTGTAGCAAGAACTTGATAGGAGTCAAAAAAAAATTTGAGAATGAGTAAGATGGTACATGCAATCCTTATAATCTACCAATTCTAGGGAAATTGGAGGCGAGGAAAGTTTTGAGAAAAATTGGAAATTTTCAATGATAATAGAGTTGTCCATGTAAAAATAATAGCTAGCATGATGGCTAATATTCTCCTCCACCTTGGAATCAACTAGGCTAAACAATTAAATCCATGACATAGTGGGAGAGAAAAAGTTTCATTAGGAAAGAAGAGAGAGAGCTTATGAAAATCAGAAGGAAAGAAGGGTTATTACCTATGTATAATTACCTAAATTAGTATGTTGTGCTAGAAAAACTGTAGTTGTGTTAGAAAAATTGTGAGTGTTATGCCAAAAAAATTGAGACAAGGGTTGTTGCACATGAAACTCAAACATTTCTTAGGTAGCTTGAGACAAATAGAGAGGAGAAAATGGTTGTTAACATTTGGATTAATTTATATATTTACTAAAATTTAAAGTTTTAAATTTTAAAATGTCATTTTTTCCTTTTTTATGAATATTGAGTAATCTAATATTTAAATTGTGTAAATTCTATAAAAAGGTTCTAAATTTGAATAATGGTTAGAATAGAATATGAATACTCAAATTAGTCTTTTTTTATTTGAAAAGCATTTATTTTACTTTTCGGTGATTTTATAGTAAGTTTGCACTAAAATTGCAAAAATTACATTAAAATATTATAAATTTAAATAACATTTAGTTTTATTTAAGTAACTACTAAAATCTAGAGTTTTGTTTTCAAAATTTTCATTTTTAACTTTTCTTGAATGATTATTAACCTATTATTTAAATTGTATAAATAACAAAAAAAGAATTTAAATTTGATTAATGGTTAGAATAAAAAATGTAATTTTGTATATCATTCGTATTTTATTCAAAAAATAATTTATTTTACTTTTTAGTAAATTTCAAGTGACCTTACTTTTTAGTAAGAGTAGCCTCTTACTTAATTTGTAGAACTTACAATAAATTATTGTAAATTTGAATAACTATTCGTTTGACTTAATCAGCTACTAAAATATAAGGTTTTGTTTTCAAAATGTTAATTTTTACTATTGGTTTGACTAACCCCTTACTTAAATTGCGTAAAAATATTATAAAAAGAATTTAAATTTAAATAACAATTGGAATAAAAAATGTGTTTACTTAAATTAGTTATGTTTCATTGGAATATAATCTATTTTACTTTTTCATGAACTTAAAATAACCTTTTATTGAAATTACAAGAATTGCATTAAAAGACACTAATTTTGAATAATATTTTGTTTGATTTATATAATTACTAAAATCTTAAAAATTTTATTTAAAAAAAAAATATCATTTTTTACTTTAGAACGAATGGTAAGTAACCTAATATTTAAATTGTGTAAGTTAAGCTAAAAAAAAATTAAGATTGAAAAATAGTTATAATGTAAAATGAATTAATCAAATTGATCATTTTTTTATTCAAATAGGGTCTATTTTATTTTTTAGTGAATTTAAAGTAATCTTTTTCTGATATCATAAAAATTATAACAAAAGTTTATAAATTTAAATAACATTTAATTTGATTTAAATAGTTATTAAAATCTAACGTTATTATTAAAAAATATCATTTTTTACTTTTCTTGAACATTGACTAAACTATTATTTAGGTTATGTAAATAGTACAAAAAGAATTTAAATTTCAATAATTATAAGAATAAAAAATATAATTACTTAATTTAATTATTTTTTATTTAAATATGATATATTTTAATTTTTGATGAATTTGAAATAACTTATTACTAAAATTACAAAACTTACAATAAAAGATATAAAATTTGAATAATATTTTGATTAATTTATGTAACTACTAAAGTCATGAATTTTAAATTCAAAAATATTATTTTTTATTTCTTCATAAATATTGAGTAACTTAATATTTAAATTGCATAATTTGCGTAAAAAATTGTTAAATTTGAATGACAATTAAAATGGAAAGTAAATTATTCAAATAGGTTCTTTTAATTCAAATAGAGTTTATTTTACTTTTTGTTGAATTTAGAGCAACTTTTAACTGAAATTACAAAAATTACAATAAAAGATTATAAATTTGAATAATATTTAATTTGATTTAAATAGTTATTAAAATATGAATCTTGTATTAAAAAAATGTCATTTTTTTACTTTTCTTGAATATTTTCTAACCTCTTATTTAAATTGCATAAATAAGATAAAAAAAATTTAAATTTAAATAATAATTAGAATAAAAAATTTAATTACTTAAATTAAATGTCTAATATTCAACTATAATTTATTTTACGTTTTGGTGAATTTATGGTAATCTTTTATTGAAATTATAAAAATTACAATAAAAAACTTTAAATTTGAATAACATTTAAAAAAGTTTATTTAATTTTTCATTGAATTTAGAGTAACTTCTTATTTAAATTATAGAATATGTTGATTTATTATTATATATATATATATATATATATATATATATATATATATTAATATAATATTAAATTTAATTTATTTATATATATATATAATAATCTATTTTTATTTTAAATATTTATAATATTTTTAAAAAATTATACATACACACATCTATATTTTTTGTATATATATCTTATAAATAATATAAATATATATAATATGTATAATATATTTGTAAATTTTTCATACAAATTAATGTATAAAAAAGACATTAAATAATAATTTTTTGTTTATTATAAATTAACAAATCAATATACAACCAAAGTTTAATAATAAGATAAAAATTAGTATAAAAACAAAAAATTTTCTACTTATATTTAAACTAATATATAAAAAATAAATAATAATTAATTAATTTTTTACTTATTATACTATATAATAAATAAAAAATTAGTTTTTTAAAATTAACTAGTTAACTTATAATCAAAGTGAAAAATATTAGAATTAGGAATTCCATTCTAAAAATAAATAAATGAATAAATCAACAAAATAGTAAAATTAGTAGCAAATTTGAAAAAGATACACCAAGTAAAAGTCATGAGCAAATGAGTCAACCAACACAGTTGTAAACAATTGATCCCTCAAAATAGGTATATGGCACAGTAAGAGTTGAACTGAAACATTATAATCACCCATAAAAGCAAAATATTGGACAATCAAAATTCAAAACACATGTAGCGAATAGTTTAAAGGATGAAAGAAAAAAATAATCACCAAAAAGAACAAAAATATAGCTTTTACTTTGAATAGGAACATAAATGAAAAGAACCTAGAATTTGAATGGGGTACCTTTATTTTGCTTCCTAATGGGTGACTCTCTCTAACAAAATTCAAACACGAACATTATCAATCAACAAATATTTCAAAATAAAAACATGTGTGTAATATGACACTCCCCGAGTCAATTCTCATAGGCCATCATCTTATCAATACATTTTTTTTTCTTCTCCTTTTTTTTAGCTAACACTGTAATATGATTTAGTTCTTTTCTTCTTAAGGCTTCACTAACATGTTTCATTAGTCTAATCTTATGACATTTCCTTCAATTGTAAACTTTGTAAGAGACACTAAAATCTGTAATTATGATTATTAAAGATTTCCATGACAAAAATTGTAGGTGATGCTTGTGTTGCAAATACTAATGTATTTAATTGTTTAACTACAACTTATGTCCACCTTACTAATAATATTAATTGTGTATATATTCAGTTATTATGAAAGTTTAGATAAATAATAAAATGTCCAATTTCATGTCATGATATAAATTAGTCACATTTCATTTTATTTTAATTCAAATACTTTTTTATTGTATTTTACTTTTATGTATTCAAATAATTAAAAATGTATTGACCTAACTAATAGTAGTTTAGCCACTAATGTCAAGTTTGTCATTGCATTGGCTTTGCTATATTTAGTGTTTGTTCGATCCAATTGTTGCCATTCCTACAGGTAGTAATGGATGGTGAAGATGATTTTGAGATCTTCATAACTAGATGACCAAGATTTCAAATGATTGTACATCAAACATAACATATGACTTGACTAATATTGATTTCAATCATATTTCTAGTTCAAACTTTTCCAATCATGAAAAAAATGATCCTAATTATGTATTAGAGTTAATGAGAATTTAAGATGCCTCTAAAATTATTAGGATCTTGGGTAATTCCTAGCTTTTTTCACATATGCACAAAAAATATGCTTATTTATGTTCAAATAATTAAGAGTTCATATTTTTTAAAAGTTTTTTCTTTTAGTTTTGAATGGCATAATATTTATGAAAAAATGAATGAAGAGAGAAAATATACTTAAGTTGGGTAACCCATAAAAAGGAAAATATTTTTATTTTTATCTAGTTTAATTTTTTAAATCCTAGATAATAAACAAAATGGTTTAGATGCATTGGAAGTTTTGGTTTCATGCTCTAACAAAGGTAGTTAACTCAATTTTCCATAATAGAATAACTCCGTTAGAAAATGGTTTTAGATGCAAGCATTATTCTTAAAGCAAAATTTAAAATACAATCCAATCCAATCCAATTTTTTGCTAAGCTACTCATGGTAGCATTGTGTATGACTCATAAAAATGAAAGTATGTTAGAAAAGAGATGCAAATAGACTTCTTAAACATTTTGCATTTTTACTTGCTCTTAATGTCATATAGATCTATTCTTTTGAACATGTTTGCTAAGGAAAAGCAACACTATTTGTAGAATACAAGATGGAGAAATATCATCCTCTAAGAGATTGTCTATAAGACCATTTGAGTAAGAAAAAAACAAATGCATTAAAAGGGGGAAAATAATAAAATCACATTTCATTTTCTCATAATTAGTTGCCACTACATTTCTACCATTGAAGACATGGGTCAGAAGGTTTACCAAGTCCCTCACTTAATTTTCCAAACTAACTTACTACATGCAAGACCTATAAACAAAGGTAAAATCTTTACAATTACAAACTTTGAAGTTAAGTAGTAGAACGAATGCTATAAAACCAACCAAAATGTTCCCATGTTTGTATTCACTAGAAGAAAGGATAATGGAGATGAATAACTCATAACTAAATTAAGATCGACATAGAGAAACAAAAACAAAAAAGGATGTATCTTGAGTCAATTTTCTCTTCCAATTTCTATTGTAATATTTCTAGTTGTTAAAAAAGAAATTAGCAAATGCTTGAAATTTTCTCCAATGCCTTTTTTATTTTTGGGGTCTTATGCCTAATTTCCTATACATATATGATAAGACCCTTAGTATAGATGTTAACTTCAATCTATTACATTGTGTAATTAGCCAAGCATCTACATGGTAACAAATACCCAAAACAAGTTTCTAATGGTCATGTGGTTCATAAATCATAAACACCAACTCAATGGGGTAAAGAACCTAAAAGAGACAAAGGCAACTAACTTAGCAGAAGATTATGGAATGGGCTAAAGTTTTTAATAATGAAACATGAGAATATAATCTATATAGCAACAACATACAACAAATTCAAAAAAATTTCTAGCTCCAATGATGCAGGTTACTAGAAAACATAACAAACAAAGCTTATATCTATTGCCACCAAGTAAGAACATTATAGAAGTGTGGATCCTTTAGCTTAATATCAACGTAATACTAAAAATGTTTTAGATTTAGGCACACAAATTTATTATTATCTCACTGTTAGAGTCAAACTCCCTACCTACTTATATGCTCTTCATGCAATATGTCTATGTCTTTAAAATTGATTAGACAACTAAAAACCTTTTGATAGTTCCCTTGAATTCTCTCTCTATAATAGCTTAAATAAAATAGCAAGTACCAGTTTCAGCAAGCTAGGGCTCAAATAAAAAGGTACTATAAGTTTAATTAGTTAATAAGAATTCTCCAAAATTTAACCCCAAATCCCTTATCTTTGTGCACTATAAGGTACTATAAGAGCTCAAACAAAAGGTACTGAAAGGTATTTCTCTTGAAAAGCTTGCTAACCATCATCATGTAGAAGAAAAATTTTGCATGCAAGAAGAAAATAAAGAGCAAGGCTCTCATATTTCAAAAGTATGTGTAGTCAAGGAAGGATAATCAAGCAAGTCCTCCCATAAAAGGAAGAATTAATCAAATGATGACAAAAAAATAACATAAAAGGCAGAAGAGAAATGGAAATTTTCAATTTTGCCAAAAGAAAGGACATTACAAATTTCAGTGTCATTTGTTCAAAAAGCAAAAAGAAAAGCAAGCCTCCTTAGAGCAACAAATGAGAAGATAGTTGTTATAATCACAAAGATCAATTTGATAGAAGATAACACTACATGGTGGATTGATTATGGGGCTACTTGACATGTTTGCAAGAATAAATGTCTTTTTGAAGGATTGAAACCAATAATTAATGATACTACTATGTACATGGGAAACTCTACTATAGTTCCTATTATTGAGATTAGGGAATTAAAATTGCAATTCACTTCTAAGAGAGTTATTACTCTTACTAATATATTTTATCTTCCAACAGTTTGGAAAATTTTGGTTTCAAGATGTCTTTTGAACAAATATGGGTTTAAAGTTATATTTAAGGCTAATAACTTCGTCATATCTAAAGGAGGTATGTGTGTGTGAAGGGGTTACCTTTGTGATGGGATGTTCAAATTCAATATTGTTACTAATAATAATATTGATGTTTCTACTTATATTGTTAAGCTTACTTCTTTATAACATAATAAATTAGGACATATAAATTTTAAAAGTTTATATGATATGGTTAAATGAGAATTATTGTCACATTTTGATACATCTAAAAATAAAAGCACACCTTGTATGTTAACAAAAATAACTAGAAATGCATTTACAAGTATTTAAAGATCTTTAAGTATGTTAGAATTAATTCATAGTGACATATGTAATTTGCATAACACACAAACACTTGTAAGGAAAAGTTATTTTGTAACATTTATTGATGATTACTCTAGATATTGTCATATTTACTTGTTGCATACTAAAAATAAAGTTAATGAAAGATTCAAAGTTTATAAATTTGAAGTTGAATTACAATGTGAATCTATTATTAAATGCTTATAATATGATAGATGAGGAGAATATATGACACTGCATTCTTTAAGTCTTTAGGAATCATTCATCAAAGAATTGCTCCTTACACACTATAATTGAATAGTGTTGTCAAATGCAAAAATTGAACATTCATGGAAATGGTTAATGCCATGTTGTCAACTTCTAGTTCAAGCCAAGGATTTTGGGGTGAAGCATTGCTTACAACATGCTACATTTTTTATAAAGTTCCAACAAAAAGGAACAAAATAACCCTATATGAAATATGGAATAGAAGGAAGCCAAACCTTAATTACCTAAGAGTTTAGGGTTGTAAAACAATTATTAGAGTTCCCAAACCCAAAAGGAAAAAGTTTGGTGAAAGAGGAGTTAAGTGTATCTTTTTGGCATATACTCACAATAGTAAGGCATATTAATTCATGGTCATAAAGTCTAATAACTTTATATTTATTAATACACTCATAGAATTAAGGGATACTATTTTTTTATGAACATAAGTTCATCTCTATTCCTAAATTTTTAAAACAAAAACAAGTTCCTCATAAGGAAGATGATGTGTTGGGAAAAGGAAATGAAAATGGTGAAGTCATTGAACTTTGTAGGAGCAAAAGAGCGAAGGAAGCAATTACTTTTGGTTCTAATTACTTTATAATCCTAGTAGAAGGAACAAGGGAATTAGTGAGTAATCAAATTTCATATTACTTTAATACTAAAGATCATCTTAAGACATTTAATGAAGCAATAAATTTGCAAGATGCCATGATTTGGAATGAAACAATAAATGATGAAATGAATTCCATTATGGGTAATAACACTTGGAAATTAGTAAACCTCCCATTTGGTTCAAAGCAAATTGGATGTAAATGGATTTTCACAAAGAAAATGAAGGTCAATGGAACCATCAACAAGTTTAAAGATAGGCTGGTTATAAAAAGCTTTACATAAAAACAAGGTATCGATTATTTTGATCCATATTTACCAAGGGCTAGAATTATCATAAGTAATCCAAATGAGATGCATTAGCATAGTATAAATAGAATTTTTAAGTATTAAAGAAAACAAAGAATTATGGCATAAGTTATATTGGTTATCCTTTTGTTATAGAAGGATATTTAGATGCCAATTGGATCACTATTAAAGAGGATCATACTTCTACTAGTGCATAGCTTTTTATGCTTAGTGGGTATACATTTTCTTAGAGTTCTAAGAAACAAACTTGCATAGTAGATTCCACTATGGTTGCAAAATTTGTAGCATTGGCTTTAGCAAGTAAAGAAGCAAAATGGTTAAGGAATTTGTTTTATAAGATTCCTTGTGGCAAAAGCCAATAACACCCATTTATATACATTATGATAGTGCTGCAACTCTTGTAAAGAGTGTATTGTCAAGTGTATGATGGTAAGTCTAGACAAATTAGAATTAGACACAACTATACAAAAGACTTGATCACAAATGGAGTGATCATTATTGATTTTGTAAGTTCAAGTCAAAACATGGTTGATCCTTTAACGAAGGGATTAACAAGAGACATAGTAAATAAGACATCAAGAGTGATGGGTCGTAAGTCCATAAATACAAATCATCCATGATGAAAACTCAACTTAATGTTTAATATAATGTCAAGTCTTAAGTTCAATGAGTTAAAGTACATCATTAATGTGATTGAAGCACTATAATTAATTTTTATTTCCATCCCAAGGTTATATAGTGCTTAGTTCCCACAGTAAAATTAGGGAGGATAAGTATTTAACACAATTGGAATAGCTCTTTAAAAATGTGCTAGAGCATAAAACAAAGACTCACTCACTTGATGCCAAGTTCGATGGGCTCCTGGATACCGAATCTGAAACAGCCAGTATCACTGAAGTTCTTTCTCATGAGCTCGTACTCCTTCACTTTCAACCCACTCTCCAGCAGCTGCATTGCCTTCTCTCCCCTCACTGTCACGTAACAAACAATCTTCTCGTTAAGCTTGATCCTGAACGACCTCATTGTGTACCTAGTTGCTCGATCCAATCACCCATATATTATCAAAATAAAAAATAAAACTTAGATGATGAAAGAACATAGGGAGTAAAAGGGAGAGAGTTTAATGACAATCATACCCTTGGAGAAGACAGGGGTCTTATAATGGGGGCTTCAATCTACCTATATGAATGTGGAATGTTTAGGCCATTCCATTAAGTTAAAAGGCTTGGCTTTGAATCATTTATGAAAAGGATATGGACAAAAGCCCTTTTAATGTGTCAATTATCTAAAAGAGAATTGTAATGTTGTATTGTCATGTGTGTGAATTGTTTCCACAATTTATGAATAAGAATAGTTGGTTCAAAACTTACCTACCACATTATTTATATATGTTGTAATGCACTTTTCACTGTGTAAAGGTTCAATTTGTAAGACACCTGCACTTATGCACATGACTATATAATTGTTGAGAATCCTTTCTATTTTTTGATATTTTGAAAATGACAATGGATTGTTGAAATTTTTAAGATCAATATTTTGAAAATGACAATGAATTGTTGAAACTTTTAAGATGAAAAGAAAGAAATGTGATAGGTTATGCCTCTTATGATTTAAACTTAGGAGGGGTGTGTGGTGCAAAGACACAAACACTAGTCTAATTACCCTTAAACAACTATTTATTATGTCCACTAAGTAATAAAATTACCCTCAAACAACTATTTATTATGTCCACTAAGTAATAAACATGACTTTAATAAATAACAAAAAATAATGTCTAATGGGTTTTGAACCTAGGACCTATGAGTTGCAATTAAAAGTTGTGATCATTAGACTAAATAATTATTATGATTTAGTTATCAATTAACTACTTTATATGTCGTTTCACAATAAATGAAAAAAATAATAAAAAGTTGTGTCTTTAGCTTTCAAACTCATGACCATTCAATGAATGGTCAAGATGTTAACTGTTACACTAAAAGTATCTATTAACAAATTGTCACCACTATGTCTATAAATACCAAGGGTTCATCATTTGTTCAAGAGATTTTAATTTTAAATCTAAAATTATGAATTTAAATAACTTTATTGTTAGATTTTGTAGTTAATGACCAACTTATTCTAAATTTATAATATATTGTATTGTGAGATTTATAATATATTTTAGACAAGAAAAAAAAATAAAAACAAAAACTCAAAAACTTATTGTGAAGGAAGTGAGAATCTAAGGACTAGATTGTAATTTTATCAATCTTACAATTTGGATTGAGATTTACTTCAAAAATATCCTAATGTGATCTGAAACTTCATAAATGATTGTAGAATCGTAGAATTCTATGAAAGGACTTTGACATCCTTTCACTAAATCTTTAATGTAATCCATAAAATATATATCAATTACAATATAATTTTAGATAGAAATGGTTTATAACTTGGCACCAGTCATTAATATGCTTTTTTCAAATACGGAGACATATCGTCAACAACGCCTAATGCAAAAACATATGGCAAAGTTTTAAATACTGTGTCACCAGCCGCATCCGGTGGTAGAACTGTCAATATTTTGCTAACTTCAAACTTTAATATTCAGATCCTTGTCTGAACAAATAAAAAGAACAAGTAAAAAGAAAATTTAAGGACTTCCTTTGGTCTCATAGGAAATGCATATCACAATTTAGATATTATTTTCTTACTTAATTGGATTCGTCAGAGTCCTTCAATTCTTTTGAGCATGGCATTTTCTATTAATTGAAACACAACTAAACATTTCGAAACAATAATGTATAATATTTCTGCTTTGCCTGCTGTAGACAAAGGCTATCATCCTAATGTCATTACTTACAATAGTTTGATTAGCAAGCCTTACAAAGAAGCACTTCGGGTTGAAAACTTGTAGAAAACACACTCATCTTACAAATAAGCATCACAATTAAATATAAGGTTCTCATGGCTTGAATGAAAAACTTTCTGGTCATAAACCTGTAACATCACCTCAAGATTCAATTCAATTTAAAAACTTAGATTGTTGGATGAGATTTAAGAATGTATTATATATTAAACTCTAACACAATTCGATGTCAAATCAATTAGGCAAGGATGCTTTTTGATTTAATGTTGAAAAGGAGTTATCATCAACTTAATTTGATTGCTTACAACAACTATCAAACATCTATGTAAACTTGTAGAGAATATTGAGTGCAATTCTTCAAGAAATGGTTTCTAGGGGGCTGTCTACAGATTCCACCACATTGAGTTTGTTGATGAATTTGGTTTCTTACGGCAAGACTGCAGTAAATTTTGTTTGAAGACTATTAATGTTGCAGTGCTCTCTAGTCTTGGTATTCCACGGAATCAGGATTGCTACTTCTCTTCATGGTGATGACTTTACATCAGTTTTCTCTTTAATTCATCTTATTATTTAAGCATTTCCTCTTTTTACTTCGTAGATGATGGTGCTGTTAATTGATCTTTCTTTTATACATCTGAGTTTATTGTGTACAGCTATGAATCCCACTTGGCACAACAAATGTATGCATTGCCATTGAGTTATAAACGTAATGGCTTATGCTGCTGCTTTTCTTAATAACTTGTCCCTGTTCTTCTAGAAGTGGAGCAACAACCTTTGTTTCAGAAAATTATGGGGCAGAATTGGAGTCATCTTAGTCTCGATGATCCCCTCTGTTGTTAACAAAGAAAAAGGAACCTCATTGAAAGAAGAATTGCAGAGAAGAACTCTTTTCTGCTGTAAAAGTTTTGCAGATAATGAAAACACATCCATTTCATTAAAAACACCCTTTTTAAGGGTTTGACACATTGATTGAGTACAAAAGGATGATGAATACAACACATCTTCCATACTTCCATGTTGACATCAACAAGTAACTTGAATGGGACAAACTTCACCTGATCCCTCTATCTCTGGATTGATGTTTCTGCTTTTGCAAAAGTTACATAAGTATGTACTTTTCAAGTTGCAATTAGACTAAACATTGCAATCAAACCAAACAACAAAAGGAGTGTTTGCTGTAAAGTTCATTTTGTTTTCTTGATCAGCAAGTTTCCCATCTTGTTCATTTCAAGGTTGCATTGCTGGATTGGAACGGGAGTGAAACTAGTTCTGTCAACATCCTCTCTCTTTTCAATCGGATTGTCTGACGAGCCTTTGCCTTTAATTTTCAATTTTACAAATTTTTTTTGCAGCAATTGCCAGGATGAAGAGATCACGTTTGTAGGCTGTAGGCTGCCTTTCATTGGCACACTTATGTATCAATTAGAGTGCTTGAAGTTGCCATTGCAGTAAATTCTAGTTCTAATAAATATTTTCAAAAGCTAATGGGCTTGATTTTCTTTTTCTAGTATTTTGGATTTTCTTAGCTGTACCTCAAATGTTTTTTCTATCGTGCCCCATAGACTCAGTGCATGACCACCTGAAATGTGAGCAATAGCTGCTGAATTAAGGACCTTGTGACAATGGGCCCAAGGCCTGTTCCAAGCCTAAACGGTTCCCCAGCTTGACGCAAGCTAGCAACCCACGGCCTCACTGCATTCACAAGGGCATTCTCCATTACCATTCCTGCAACCCTTGTCGATTAGCAGTCCACACTCTATTACCCATAACAAAGTATTGATAGGTCAACCCACCCTGTGCCCATCAATCAATAAGAGCCCACTAAAGGACCTATAAATACCCTGAGCCTTTAAGGATTCCAGGGAATTACTTTCCCTTTTCCTTATTTCCTAAGTTTCTCTCCTTTTGGGCTCAAGCCTAGCACTCCCATAGCCTTTATCTATCTTACAAGAGCACAAGCCCACTAGACTAGAGAACGCTTCATCACCTGTCTTTGAGCTAGTTGTGATACATTTAGATACAAGGTACTAAGATTTACGGAATGAAACATATGAGAAGATAATACTATTTATGCTTGGATTTACCCTTAGCAGCCCAACCAAGAGCTTATAAGCAGCACATAAAACATTGAAAACATATATAGAAGAAAGAATATTAAAACAATAAATATAGCTGCAGGCAAATAAAAGGCTATATAAAACAATGGTGGATGCTATATATGACTCTTGTTGATCTTAACAATACAATAGCAGTTATTTTCATTGTTGCTAAAGTTGATTATGTGAAATGGTGAAAGGTTAGCTATCTTTAGTCATCTTATAGTTGTTGGTTAATGGTTCAAAAATATGCACTCTTCTAAGCAAGGAGATATAAACCCACAATGGCCATATGATTGAAAAAAAAGAAAAGGGTAAGAGCTTTAAGGCCTATTAAATTATAATATCTAATTCATATTTTGTTGTTTTAACAATTTAATGTTTTAAATAGAATAATTTATTGATATTATATTAAAACCTTTATAATTAAATAATATTATATTCAATTCATATTACTCATATATTTATTTATTTATTTTTATATTTTTAAAAATAATAGTTTAAATCATATTAATAATAAAAATACTATGTATTTATATAAAGAGAGAAATTTAATAATTTTACAAATTAATAATCACACTAAAATTTTGTTATTTTAAGAATTACAAATTATATATATTATTAAAATATATTTAATCTGAAATTTTTTTATTAAAAATAATTTATATTTTATAGAAAAAAATATTGAGTGGGAAGAAAATAAAATTGTAAATAAAAAAAAATTAAAGTTATTAGTAGGGGAAAGTCTTATCAAATCATTTTATTTCGTAATGAACCGATACCACAAATATAAGTTACTTTTTTTTCTTTTAATCTCTTAATAAAAAGTTCATTTTTGATATATTTTTTAATTAATGTATTATAATTAACACATATATTACATGTTATGTCCAAAATTTCCTATTAGTTTTTAAAAACTAAGATTTTAACTTTAAATCTAAAATTAAAAATTTAAATAACTTTATTATTAGATTTTGCAGTTAATGACCAACTTGTCCTAACTTTATAATATATTGTCTTGTGAGATTTATAATATGTTTTAGTCAAAAAGAAAAAAAGAAAACTAAAACTAAAACTCAAAAACTTATTGTGAAGGAAGTGAGAATCTTACGCCTAAATTGTAATTCTATCAATCCTATGATTTGGAATGAGATTTACTTCAAAAAGATTCTAATGTGATTTGAAACTTCATAAATGATCATAATGAAAGGATTTTAACATCCTTGGTACAAGCATTACAAAACTTAAAGTTTTCATTAAATATTCAGTGTAACACCTAATGCAAAAATGTGTGGCAAAGTTTCCAACACTATATCACCAGCCACATCCAAAGGTAGAACTATTAGTGTTTTGCTAACTTCAAACTCTAATATTCAAATCCTTTTCTAAACAAATAAAAAGAACAAGAGAAAATGAAATTTAAGGACTGCCTTTTGGTCTCACAGGAAATGTAGATCACAATTTAGATATTATTTTCTTACCGAATTGGACTCGTTAGTGTCTTTTGTTTCTTTTGAAAATGGCATTTTCTACCAATTGAAACACAAATTTTATGGCATAAATAAAATAAAAAGCAACAACAATGAAACATATTGAAACGATAACGAATCATGTTGAAATGACAACGTAAAATATTTCTATTTTGTTTGTCGTAGTTCCCTTTCCTTTTATTTTGCATCAGTTATTCTATTAATAGTACTAAACTATACTAATATTTGAAAGATGGTGGAAAAAGGCTATCATCCTAATCTAATTACTTATAATAATTTGATTAATGAGCCTTAAAAAGAAGCAGGTCAAGTTGAAAACTTATAAAAAACACACTTACCTTACAAATAAACATCACAATTAAATATAAGGTCGTCATGATTTGAATGAAAAATCTCCTGGTCATAAACATATAATATCACCTTAAGATTCAATCAATTTAAAAACTTAAATTGTTGGATGAGATTCAAGAATGTATTATATATTAAACTCTAAGACAACTTTATGTCAAATTAATTAGGCAAGGATACTTTTTGATTTAATGTTGGAAGGAGTTATCAACTTAATTTTATTTTTTACAATAACAACTATCAAACATCTATGTAAACTTGTAGACAATAATTTGGTGAGAAAGTGGACTACAAGCCAAATGTTGTGGCCTATGACAAAATCATTGCTTGTGTGTACAAGGACAAGTTCATAAGAGAGGCCTTGAATCTTTTATTGCCTTCCCTGACCAAGAATCTTGTCACCAGGTGATTCACAAGAAAGTTCGGCTTTATGAGTTGTCCCTTCCCTTTATTAGGGTTTTTATAACGATTTATTTTTATAATAAGAGCTTAGTTCATCAAAAGGAGACTAAAACCTTAGGCCTCGTTTAGAGAGAGAACCCAATCTCTAGGTTAATGAAAAAATTTAACTTGTAATTTTATTAGTCACTTAGTCCTTTAAATAGGACAAGCTTACTAGAAAATAGAAACCCTATAATTTTGGATCTAAACTCTGAAATTTGAGGAATAACCTAATCCAGTAGATAAGTCTCTAGCAAATCCAAACAACTTCAAGATAAAGTAGAAAAATAAAAACTTAAACTAGAAATTAATTAGCGCTTCTTTTATACACATGCCCAACAAATAAGTCCATAACATCACTCTCCCCTTGAAGAAAGAGCTTGTTTGTGAGCTCAAAGGCTAGATATGCATTGCGGAACTGATCTAAAGATTCCTAAGTTGATTTAGCAATATCAGTTTTGGTCTAATGGACTAACAGCTCCCAGTTACCACGATTCAAATGAGCTCGCAAAACCTCAGCAAGAGTTGGGATGACACAATTGTTGTCAACTAGAGGCAACGATGGAAAAAGAGTAGGTGGCATGCCTTTATGTGGTTTCAAAAGAGAGACATGGAAGATATCATGGAGCTTAGAGTCAGTTGGTAATTGGAGCTTGTAAGCAACGAACCCCATATGCTATAGGATGGGAAAGGAGCCATAAAACTTTGGAAACAACTTGTGGCAATACTGTCTAATGAGAGAGTGTTGACAGTATGGTTGTAAACGAAGCCAAACCCAATCCCCAATGTTATATTCAACATCCCAATGCCCCTTATCATAATACTCCTTCATGCGGTCTTGAGCTTCTTGCAGTTTGCTCTTAATTTGATTAAGCACATGCGGTCTTGAGCTTATTGCAGTTTGCTCTTAATTTGATTAAGCACCAAGTCATGGTTGGCCAAGGCGTTGTCAACCACCTCAACACAAGAGGAACTCGGAACATAAGACAACAAGTGCGAGGAGGGTTGCATCCGTACACAACTCAGAAGGGAGTCTCTTGTAAAGCTGAATGGAAGGACATGTTATAACAATATTCAGCCCATGGTAACCAATCAACCCAACTTTTTGGATAGACCCCCACAAAGCATCTCAAATAAATTGCAATTATGTGATTAACAACCTCTGTTTGCCCATCAGATTGTGGATGATATGATGAAGAAAAGGCTAATTTAGTTCCACACAAGCAAAAAAGTTCTTTCTAGAAGGTACTAGTGAAAGCTACATCACAGTCAGAAGTAATGGATTTCTGTATGCCATAAAGATGAACAATGTTCTCTAGAAAAATATGCATAACCCGAGGTAATATTAGGTGCAATTCTTCAAGAAATGGTTTCCTGGGGGCTCTCTACATATTCAACCACATCAAGTTTGTTGATGAATTTGGTTTCTTACAGCAAAACTGTAGGAATTTTTGTCTGAAAGCTATTAATGTTGCAGTGCTCTTTAGTCTTGGTATTCCATGGAATCAAGGTTGTTACTTCTCTTGATGGTGATGTCTTCACATCAATTTTCTCTTTAATTCATCTTATTATTTGAGCATTTCCCTATTTTACTTTGTAAATGATGGTGATGTTAATTGATTTTTCTTTTATACATCCAAGTCTATTGTATTCACCTATGAATCCCTCTTGGCATACTCATTCGTAATTTGTCTTGCTCACTAGATGTTGGTGAAAGTACATTCCTGTAAGCAAATTGATTAAGTAGTGAATTTGCATAAGAAAATTTTTGAAAAAAAGTTATGATGCTAGTTCAATAAGCTATATTTGTTTCAAGCATTCTACTAGATGTATACCTAGGTTCCCTTTTATGAATTTAAAATTGTTGCATCTGCCAAGATCAAAGTCAAATCTTAAATTACAAATAGGGAACTAAAGATCATAATGGTGCCACCATTTTGTTGTCATATTTCAATTATTCCAAGTCTGCAGAGATTTACCTCGACAACTTGAAAGTTGGTTATGGCAATTAAGGGCTGTTCTAAAAGGTTGTCTCTCCTTCCAGAAGTTTTTCACATTTTGAAATATCATTAGCTTGCAAATCGAGAAAATTAGTCATTATGTGATAGCTTAAGTGGCTGATGATTATTCCAATTCAAATTTCAATTTGAAATTTAAGTTGTAAAAACTATACAATCCTAATGAGGATATTGTAATTTTGAGTTCTTGTACTATGTATATATATTATGAAATTGAATCAATGAATAACATCTACTTCTGTCAATCTTAAGCTCCTTTCCTTGCTTTTTATTCCTTGTGTTTCACTTATTTCTATTTAGTCCAGAAGCATAAAGTAAACCCATCCTTGGAATTGAAACCAACAGTGGTATCAAAGCTTCAAGGTTTAATTTTAGTGAGCTAAAAAGAGCTCAAACACACAAAAATAGAAAGGAGTTAGTCATCACAGACCCTTACATGGCTTCAACCAACTTCTCTCCTCCTCCACCTTCAAAATTCGTTGGTAAAAATTACACTTAATGGATTCCTATGATAAAGGCTTACCTAGGAGCCTTTGACCTTTAGGAAGCTACTAAAAAAGGGGTCTAAATTTTTCTCTTTACCAACAAACCCTACTATGGCTAAATTGAAGCATCACAGTCAACAAGTCTCTAAGCAATACGAGGCTTTGACTTGCATTCACTCATTTGTCACAAAAACCATCTTCAATAGGATAATGGCATGTGACATAGCAAAAGAAGCTTAAGATAGACTAAAAGAGAAATTTGATGATAGCTCCAAGACTAAAACTAGGTAACTCCTTAATCTTAGGAGAGAGTTTGAGTTCCTTAGAATGAAGGATACTAAAACTATGAAGGACTATAGTGACAAGTTGGTGAAATTGGTTAACCAAATAAGGATGTTGGGAGAGGACTTTCTAGATAGAAATGTAGTCCAAAAGGTCCTTGTGAGCATTCCATAGAGGTTTGAATCCAAAATCTCATCTCTAAAGGATTCTAAAGATCTTAATGTCATTTCTTTGAGTGAACTTATCAGTGCCTTTCAAGCTTAGGAACAAAGAAGGCTTATGAAACAAGAAGACACAGTTGAGGGAGCTTTCCAAGCTTTCCACAAACAGAAAAGTCAACCTAAAAGGAGAAATGGTGGCAAGTAGGCTAGTAAGGAAGCTAAAACTACCAAAGGCATTAACAAAAGATAATACTCACCATGTGAGTATTGCAAAAGAATCAATCACTTGTCTAAATTCTCTTGAAAAAAAAACCAGACACTATATGCAAGCTTTGTAATAAAAAGGGGCACTCTAAGAGGATTTGTAGAAACAAAGACAATATGTCTCAACAAAAGCCACAACAATCCAATCAAGAAGCACATGGTGCTGATGAGGACCAGCTTGCAGAAGAGTACTTGTTTGTAGCAACTTTAAACACCAAAAAGAATATAGTAGGAGTTTGGCTAGTGGATAGTGGTTATACCAACCACATGTCTCTTGCACTTAAAGTCTTTAAAACACTTGACTAGAATTTCAAGTCTAGGGTTATGATTGGTAATGAAGAGTATCTTGATGTGCAAGGCAAAGGTACTGCTATTGTTCAAACTCTTACAGGTATCAAATGCATTACCAATGTACCTTTTTGTGCCTAACATCAATAAAAATTTACTTAGCGTTGGGCAACTTCTAGAAAAAAAAATTTTCTCTGATATTTAGAGATAAAACCTGCATCATTTGTGATGATATAGGTGCTTACTTGGTCAATGTGTTTATGAATGGAAAAAGTTTCCATTTAGACACAAAGAAACTGTCCCATCTTGCTTTACCTATCATGACAAATGATTCATTTTTATGACACAAAAGACTTGGTCATTTTCACTATACTGCACTTTAAAAGTTACAACAAAGAAAGCTAGAGAATGATTTGCCCCACATAACTTTGCTTGATTCTACTTATGTATGTAAGACTTGCCAATTAAGGAAGTAGACCAGACTTCCCTTTTCCTTAACTCAGTCTTCTAGAGCTAAAGGGAGGTTAGACCTTATTTACTCAGACCATTATGGTCTTATGAGAACCAATTCTCTTAATGGCAGTACCTACTATATCCTATTTATTGATGACTTCTCCAAGTACTATTGGATTTTCTTTCTCAAAGAGAAGACATAGGTGCCTACTATCTTTCAAAAATTTTAAATTTTGGATGAAGAAACAATTTGGACAACTAATTAAGGCCATTAAAAAAGATAATGGCTTAGAATACATCTCTAGTAAATTCAAGGCATTCTAAATCTCTGCTGGCATACAACAATAACTGATGGCTCCTTACTCACCCCAACAAAATGGGGTGTGTGAAAGGAAAATTAGAACAATAATGAAAATGGCTAGATGCTTAATAGCAGAAAAGAACTTACATAAGAGGTTTTAGGCTAAAGTTGTAGCAACCTCTGTCTATCTCTTGAATAGGCTGCTAACTAAGTCTCTATCTTCTCTGACTCCCTTTAAGGCTTGGTTTGATAACAAGCCTTCTTTAAGTCACCTAAAGGTATTTGGCAGCATTTGCTATGCTCTTGTACCTAAAAGAAAAAGAACCAAGTTGGATCATAAAGCCATTCCTACCATTTTCATTGGTTACTTAAACACATCTACAAATTACAGAATCTATGATGTGACTACTAGCAAAATCTCTATTAGCAAAGATCTTAGATTCCATGAAAGTGAAAAATGAAATTAAGACCACTCAAAGTTCAAGCTAAGGAAAGTCAGCACTCACGACGTCTCCAAATACAGGAGCAAGATCTTTACTCCTCTAGAGAGGAAAATGTTGATCATTTGACTATAAAGGGAACTAGAAGTTTGATAGATGTCTATAAGAGATGCAATGTTGTACTCCTTAAACTCTTATCATATCAAGAAGCATTAAATAT